>WJFA01001824.1:0-18764 GCA_009870155.1 Pseudobourletiella spinata
CAGTCCCTCTAATTAATAATCATGGCCTCATGCAGGTTTGGGTTATAAAAACCATGTGAACTGACTCGTAAAAATGACACTCCGACGGGGTATATGAGGCCCCACCTCACCCCTGCCATTATTAATGGCAAGTCAGGGGCTAGTGAACACGCCTTTGTCTGTCATAAAACATCCACACATTTGTCTCTCCCCACATGCTCAAGGTGGTGGTGGTGGTAGTAGGACGGAGTGTAGCATAATCCTACACCAAGATGCCCACACTCCGCCTACAAGAGGAGCGCCAGAGGGTCTTCACTTAAGTTTAGATGTCAGCCAGCTCCTAACAAGACAGTAGTTTTCCCTCACGCAGAAGCCCCTGGGTCAGCGGAGCGGCTACTGTGATGGAGTGTGAACACGATCTACCCCGGGATGGGGTTCGGGATAGGCGGAGACTACGAATATGGGGACAGCTGTCTCCACTATTTCTTCTTTGTGCCCACAATTTTCTTCTTCAACATTATTGATAATGATGATCCTGCTCCACTTTCCAGCCCCAGCCCTATTGTTTCCCGAAATCTTCCGGTTTGATCTGCTATATACTGCCAGCTGTATCTGTGGCAACCGCAAGAAACACATTGTAAAGTTCGGTGCGAGTGACAGTGTGACATGGCGTATGTTTTTCGTACATACCTACACCCAACTTTCCCCCGCATATGATGGTAGATCGACAGACTCATATGTAAAATCGAGTCAGGGCCGAGATGAATGATTGGGGTAGTTCATGCACACGCCACAGTTTTTCCATCTATCCTTCGAGTGAATTAACTGGGAAAACTTCTTTCTCCCCTCCCATTTTCGAGCAGACGAAATGCATAGCTTATACTTTGGGCGTGTTGATGATGAAACCTATTCCAGGATACGCCCTCCCCTTTGAGTTGATGGACATACATGTGAAAGAAAATCTCGCGTCAAAACAATTGTTGTACCGTAGATCAAAAAGGGAAATAATGAGCAGAGAGTATCAGCCAGTATCAGCAGCGGCAGTAGCACCACCCGATGCGGAGGAAAGAAATAAATGGGTGTAAGCCAGTCTAGAAATTTATTTTTTTCTGTAATCCTTAATGATTTGAATGTGTTCTGAGTTGTGAACAAAACGCACGACTCCCAGAGCCTTACAGAGAGAGAGAGAGAGAGAGAGAGAGGGAGATAGACTGCTTAAGAGCTGAGCCAGTGCCTGGTTCGCGTAGTATAAGGAAAGGCAGTGGAGAGAGGAGTCCTATCTTCATATCACCAAGTCCGTGACGTATATGCGTTCTCAGCAGTTCCCTTTCCACATCCCTCTCCCTCCCTTCCACAATGACGTCGTCTATGAGGTATATCACAGCACTGTGAACAAGGACGAATGGCAAACTTGCCTCATGTAGCTGGGAAAAGATATTTACACTCAATTCTCTCTCTCTCTCTCACGCTGGCTCTTGAGCTCTCTATGTAACTGTGACGAGGGGAGCTGGAGAGAGAGAGATGCCATAGGGAGAGGAAACGCATGAGGACGGCGGTAAGGCGAAAGCAACGTTTGCCAAAATACTTTTCTGCGCTCTACCGACCATCGATCCATACCTCCTACAGGATCAGGAGAACGGAGAGGGAGAAAGAGAGAGAGAGAGTGAGACAAACGCATAGCGAGCGACTGGTTGAGTGAGCGAGTGAAAGTTTTTGGCCATCCTTGGCCAAGTTTGATCGAACCGAGGGAGCATCCATAACTAGAATCTTCTTTTCCACCCATTTCCCGATATATTACCTCCTCATGCTCACGTTGCGGGACTCATGTAACATGTTACCACTATTTCCACGGTATCATATCTTCCTGTAAAATTTAACCCTGCATTACAGCCCCCCCCCCGTCCCCCTTGCTTTTATGTTCATTCCCTACGAACTACTGGGCAGGATTATTTCTCCGCCTGTGCTCTCCTCGGACAGCAGCACACGTAGGGACACGTGAACAGGAAATTCCAAACATACATTTCGCATATACTACGCATGAAACGGGAAAGGCACGCAAATACAGAGAGTGTAGATCTGCTCTCCACGTATGAATTTTAGTTAATCTCTCTATGGTATCCTTACCCCCTTTGTCACACATCCAAAGATGGGGTCGTGACATGGAGATAAGTTTCTCCACTAACTCCTGTCACTGTGCTGCCACTGGCAACGAGAGGAACTTTCTCACAGAAGCGTAAGGGATGGCACACTTACATAGGTCCTCCTTAAATTGAGGTCCCAGAATAATAAATGTTTTAATCTTATCTGATCACTACGGAAGCTGAGCGGCTATACGAGGAAGATGGATTGAGTTGGAGCAGCGTAATCTATAGTTGATCTTAAAAATCAATCTATAAGTTGTGCAGAGCGGGTTTTGCACACACACACACACACACACACACACACACACACACACACACACGTACAGTGTACTTTCCCATGCGATATCGAGCTCAAGTAAACAAGAGATCTATGTCCTGGCCTTTTCTAATAACTTTACTCGGAGGAGTAGTGCGGGCTTTGGCTTCCGCTTACTTAAAAGCTGGCGGACGAGCTGGGGAATGGAGAAATGTGGAATAGGATCAGTTTCGTCGTGACTCCGCACTCACAAAGGCGCTTCTGGTACAGTAGGGCTAGCCTTATGCGTACCATAGAGTGCTTCGGCCGACTCCTGTGTTCAGAGTAAACGTAATGATATGAGGAGGTGTTGTGAAGGACTCGGAGGGATCTGGGCCGCACCCCCGTGACACTGACTCGATGTCGGACAGTGACGAGTTTGCAGGCACGCATAGCATTCATCCCAAGTTCAGTGAAGATGACTGGCAACGGTTGAGTCCTTACCATCAAGAAATGAGGACGAGTATATTCGGGTACATTTGGAGTCCCTTTTGGCTTCACTGAACTGAAAGGGATTGAGGGTACTTCCTATACGCGATAAGTGTTCGTCAGACAATTCCGAGAATCGCATTAGCAAGGATGCGTCTCACCAGCTATCTCCCCTTTCCCCTTCAACTTTATTCATCATCAAAGCCGACAGGCCTGGCCTCATTTTCCGTAACAGGACAGCGGTGTCCGCTTTCGAAGTCAGTGCCCTGCGTATGCTGCTCCTATTCACGACCACCACCATGGTAACGAGAAAAGAGCCTTTGCCGTCTGCGCTTTCACGAGTGGGGAAAAATGGGAAGCTTTTTCCCTGTTGTTTACAACAAGGAACCGTAGCGTAGCTGGTAATAACCCCGAGAAAGGAAATGCAGCCCCCTGTGTCTGTGAACCTAGGGGGCTTTGATAAAGACCAACAATGACTGTGTCTTCATATATGCCGGAAAATTCCATCGGGATGAGCTGTAAAATTTGATGCTTTTTCCCTTTCTTGACAAGTAGGAAAGTACGCTGCCGAGGGATGGAGTAGAAGGGGGAGGCGGCTGTGAGCACGATGGATCCGGAATCCTGGACGATCCGACTGACTTTTTCCGGAGCGACTGAGACAATTTCTACCGTTACCCGCAGTCCCAATTCCAGCAACCTACTAAAAAAAACTCGAGCAATTCCCAATGGGCTGTATAGAAAGAACCTACGACTCACTCGTGAGTAGCTGCCATCGTATCTTGGAGTGTATGGAATTATTTTACGGCCTATCTTCCCATCCATTCCTACGTATTCATGTACCAATAGCAGCCGTTCCCGTCCGTCTACACTTTTGCAAAAAATATGGCTGCATTCCCTGGAAAGTTGTCTCCCACGTATTTCCTATTCGTTAACCTTGTAGGGTTTTGAGCGGTATCAGTACAAAATAGACTGTCCTTGCACAGCCTACAGGAACGAGGCCCAGAGAGATCATTGTGGCTGGGAGAGTGCGGTCCGTAACTCGTAGCAACTGGTTGGAGCTAATCAAATCTCGGGCTTCCACCTACGGGACCACTATGTCTGGGTGCGCATCTGTAGTCATGAGCGACATGGGGCTCAGAGCAGCTCCTTTTGTGTTTGTAGTAAATTATATTTACGGCTTGAAGTCGTACGCATATGTCAGTCCGTAGGCGCCGTTTGGAATTTATATATATATATATATATATATATATACTTAATCCAGTAATGACAGATTCCACTGATCCACTATGTCTCTTTCCAAAGTCTAATTAATCGCCAAGGGAGTAATTCAAACTCGAATGCGTCCTCCAAACCTTTTATTAGGGTACATACTTGGTGTAGCTCACGAGCGAACATTGTCATGTATGGGGAGCTCAGCATCGATACCTTTTAGGCAAGGTAGAATTTGTCCATTAACATTATCCTCTGACACCAAAAGAGGCAAAAACTCAGATTTGACCCTGCTGGAGGGTCAAAAAGTTCCACCATTGCAATGCGGTTAGGATACATGTTCAGTAAATCCCGTAAGGATGTTCCAGNAGGGTCAAAAAGTTCAACCATTGCAATGCGGTTAGGATACATGTTCAGTAAATCCCGTAAGGATGTTCCAGATTTGAATTTGACATTTTTCAAAATTTAATCAAAATCCAAAAGGGAAAAATTTTTTGGGGGATTTTTAGTTATCACACACCTCGTTCTGTTTGCACCGATTGACCTGCGATCCTCTAGCGAGGTTAAACCAGAGTTTCCTCGCACATTACTTTCATAGGGGTAATTTTTGTGTGCAAGTTGCAAGTTGTTATATTGCTTGCGGTACAGGTCCTGCATGTGAGATAGTTCCCTTGTCAAAGAATACACCACACATATCCAACTCAAGAGAGTCAAGACCCAAAGTTCTCTACAGTATTTTTATCCTTTTTATCTTGCCGGTCACTGCCTCCACAGGCATTGTCTTTTTGGTTTAAGATCCTCCATGGACGTGCGGAAGTAACAACGGGTTTGGATCGGAACAAATGGTGTCTATAGACTCCCACCCTTGCCCACCTACTATCATTCTCTGCCAACAGAATTCTGAACACAAACTTGTTTTCTAAAGCTTGTCCACGGAATTGAAAATGAAGGTAGCATCAGCAGGTGTTCAACCCTGTCCTCTGTAATTTGTGTCACTTGTTGGAACAAGCTGAGATTGATTATTTGATTTAGAAATGAACTTAAATGTTTTCATTTCGTTGGAAAATCTCTACCCACATTTAGACTACAGATACGCCGGATTTGATCAGTTTCGTTGATTTTTACTTTTAAGAAATATTTTTTCGACAATCACGCTCAAATGTCAAATTCCCGAGCTTAACTTGAAAGTAATATCCATGGCTACTTCACGTGTAGATCTTGAAGGAAATGGGGCAAGCTAAACCAAATAGCTCAATCTTTTTGAAGGATCCCGGAGCCATATCCAAGTCTCGGGTTACTCTCAGGTTTATTAAAAAAATCTGTGAGAAAATTCTCCGGAAGCATGCTACTGAGAGCCTGATGGATATGCTTTCATAGCCTAGCAGCAGTATCAATGTGTGCACACGACGGGAGTTAAACGCAGGTAGGATTTTTCGAAGCCTTTGGGTAATACGTGAGTTAAATTTCACATTTGCCACTGCTGCTCCTATTTCTCATGAGTACAGCTAGAAATGTCAATAAAATGAGCTCGTTGCTTGTGCATTTGTGTATATGTATCGCCATTGACATGCTGTATTGCTCCTCACACGCGGTTTTCCATTGCTTATGTTGTGCGAACTCAATTCGAGTATTCCTGTTGCCATGCGCATGCTTTGAAATTCAACTTCAACTTTCAATTACAACCCCCAGTCCACAAACTACACATTCTACAATACATACGTTGTGGAGAAGCACGCTGTAAAGGGTATAACATGAGCTATCGGAACAAGAGTACCTACATGCAATGAATAGACAGTTCAACTCAACCACTTCAATTCTAAAAGCCTATTGCTGAAATTTACGCATGTTTTCATCGCGCAGAAATGTGTGTTGTTGTACTTCATCTATGAAACAATGTAGTATTCCTCATGGAATGGACAAGTCGTAAAAGTAGCTTTTGCTTTCACATTAAAATTATTATGGATCACACGACATGCACCCTGACTCATCTGACCACATTGAGTTGACAAATAAAGACTCATTAATGTACCTACCCCTCCGATGAATGGAGTTGAGTAAGGGCATACGTGGCTCTAAAAAAAATTATAATGTCATATTGTCGGCGCCACATGGCTCACACTTGGCGCGCTGAAGATACGCTATTTGATACTGGCAAACCCCAGACGGTTCCACGAGCGGGGAAGACTTTTTTCTCATGGATATTTCAGCGCAGATGAGTCGATACAGGACCCATTTCCCCACAAGTGGTTGTGTGGATATGGTTTTTACCTCATGGGAGACACCATAGGGTCGAAGTTGACAGTCCCAGTGGGAATCATAATACCAGAGCAAACAGCCGTAAGAGTCCGTACCGGCTCTGCCAGAATAGTATTTAGGAGGAATCTGCCTCCACCTTGTCCTTTTGCGAGCACCAACCTTGGACTAGTCATAGCTGAGAGGGGACTTGAACAAGCATTGGTAAAGACATTGGAGTTGGAGCATATTAAATTAATTGGGACGTGATGCATTATAAACAGTATTGATGAGCGTGGGGGAGGTTGGACATAGCTTTTAGGAAAGCCTCCCCACATGTGACATAATAACCACGTTAGAAACCTACGTGCATGATATGCCAGGGCTATGGGACTGTCTGAAGGCGGAGTACATTGTTTTATGCATGGCATAAACATAGCTGCGTGACTCAGGTCGGTAATACCGCTACAAAATACGATACCATACGCTAGCCCATTCTCCTATCCAGCTGTATGTGCTCCTACAACCACCAGCTTGTCAGTCACCTCCTGAATCCCGCCGTGTAGAGTTGCAGGCGCAGTTGTGTGAGTTGCCTTGAGCATACAGAAAAGTTGGAACATAATAGATTCACAGTTATGCTCATGATTTGCTCTGCTTTCCATAAAATAAATACCAGTGTACATATATATTTCTACGTAGCGTGTTTGAGAACTGATTTATTCCACAGTGTACTCTTCACTGTCTGAAGCATGCTGTAGTGCTCTGCTGTGAAAGTGCTAGTGTTGTACGCTTGGTAGCAATACACTAAGGAGTTAGACAAGGACTAAATTTGATGTGCTACTGGCTGGAAAAGGTCGGAGGAACATTAAACGAGAGTCTGTAGAGGTATGTATCGGAAGTCGATCAATTCACACTGTGGTGGTAGTAGTAGTTAACTTGAAAATGGAAATGTGAATATAAGTTGAGCGGGTAGACAAAAAGCTTAGAATATTGTTTTCCATACGAGGAGCACGACACATATCAGGTGCATTCTCAAATATGCAAATGACTAATATTTCAGAGTACTCATTGTAGGGACCGTCTTACCATCATCATTGTTGTCGACTATTGCCGTCTTGATCTATCCTCAGAACCCCAAGATCTTGACATTCAGGCTCGGGTTATTTTGTGATGCTTATGTGTGAGTCCTTGTGCGGCATGAAGTGACTCTAACGCTTGTCATTGATGACAGTCACACACTCAAGGAGAAGAAAAGCGTGATTTTATTTTATTTCCCCGGGATAAGGGGACGAGGCATTGATATTGGGGAACTATCCTCTACATACAGAATGGTGTGAACTCTGACTGCACCATCTGTTTCCATCTGACGCGTCATGTCCGGATCAGAGACTGTTCTACGTGTTTCATTTCACCGGCCAGTGTGTTATTGATTCAGCTCAGCCGTCCAAGGAGCTTTCTCTCACAAGTTTTCTACGACAATTCGTGGCCCTTACAGGCCGGCTGAATCTAAAGTTCGTGATTGTTGTGGGAAATGTTGGCGGGCTCGTGAGGAGTTTTCACCGTGCCATTTCCCTGTCACCGCTGCTACTATTCTGGTAGACTCACTCAGGGAGTACACGCAATTTGGTACATAGTACGAACAAAAGGCAATACTGAGCTTACTATATAATCCTCGCGTTTCCCTCCCTCCTGCGATGAATGCGTTATAGCGAGGTCGGAAAGAGTTTTGTAAGTAAAATTCCGTACAGGATGTGTAAAGACTATTGGTAAAACTTACCCACTCGCCCTAATTTTGTATCCGGCACACGTGTGGCATTATGTGAGTGAGGTGGTCATGAATGTTACTTCAATGGTTTAGATTATAGGTCCGCTCTCTCATTATTCACTTACTCCACCGCTCCACCGACTTTCACTGACCAAGTCGTTCTTTCGAAGCGTTGAAACCCGCTGTGTGAACTTTCATCAATTCGCTTCTCCTAATCCTTACTAAATGATGAACCACGTAATAATGAGGACATCTTCCTGCCGGCGGATTTCATTGAAAAATAATAAGAAGTTTAGGCTCACCGCAAAGCTCATAATTTTGTGTTAGCATTTTATGCATGTGCGATGAGAACGTATCACTTTATTATATGCTATGTATGCCGAGGTCATTTTCCATGTCCCGCGAATTAAGTTTCTAATTACAAAGGGATTAAAACTTTGTCAAGCTTCTCACTAGCAATTTTTTAAAATTATCAAGTTTTTCCAATAAACTTGGAATGGAACCAAGCTATTCAGTTCAGTGACACGGAGCACTTTGATTCGCATGCGTGTAGTCTGGTCATATATAGTTAGGTTAATTAAAATAATGCGACTACTTAATCCGTTACAGCGGCTGTGCAACCTCTTCAACCCCTGCAACTAAAAACACCAAGCAGTATGGATAGCAAATTTTGTACCACACCATTTACAGTACATTTCTGTACATGCTGAGCTATTTCATACCAAACCGGAAGGGTGTCTGGATCATGGTGTTCGATTTTCGTCTCCTACTCAGCATATGATCCTACCACCGAGTAATTACCATTCCGCGCCGCACTTCAGCACTCGGTCCATTCTAGCGGGAATTACAAATTATTTTGTGGTGCTACAGCGATTAGGCTGTAACTCACCAACGGGTCAACCGAATGTAGTCATTTTTGTTTTAAAAGATAGAAAATTAAATTCTCAAGGACATGTGGATTCCGGTTTGGTATGAAATAGCTCGCTATTCTTCTTAGCAAGGTCAGGCTTTCGTACTTAACAGGAGGGTTACCCTACTGCCCCTAACAGATCGACTCGGGATTTATAGGACATGTGACCCACCCCTAGAGTATACTAACCGTACAGCCGTTCGCCCAACTAACGTCTAGTTTCCAAAATGTTCAAATATAATGCGAATCATCAATTTTTGGGTCAGTTCATTCAAAAAATCATAAAATTATAGAAGTAAAAATTTTGAGGAAAATTTATTATTATTGATAAATTTATTTTAAATATACATTAGTTAGATAGTTATATTATATAATGTGTATTACTTATGTAGTTATATGTATTATATAACGTATGCATTAGTTATACAGTTACGCGGTGTTATTAAAGGACAAGATATTACGAGGTCTGACAATTTCCTTATCCTCTCCGTGATCAGAAATTATCATAGATATGATAGGACGTCATTCTTTCTGGGGAATTCCTTCGCCGAGTAGTCTCCACGCGTTGTCTGTCCGTCGTACAGAGTAGAGAGCCTGGCCTTTTTGCTCTCACGCCCTGGTCCATGGGTCACCCATCCAAGTTTGGATGAGCGAGGCCATCGCTTAACGTAGTTCACTAAACGAGAACTGTCCTTGCTAAAACCTGACCACATGGACTTAATTGCTGTTGATTATTTGTTTAAAAGTTCAAAAAATATAATCTCTTCAATCGAAACAATCAAAACTTGAAATTTTGAGATAATTTATCAACGACATTAAATTTTTGGCAAAATTTTGAATTCCATAATTTTATGAGCATAATCTGTAAAGAAATAACGGAATTTTTCACCGATTTGCATAGAGTGAATTATTTGAAAAGCACCACAGAGCGCATTAAAATCCTTATGGGAAATCCCATGTTAAATTTCCCAGAAATGATTTCGGTGGAAGTTCAAATTTGAATATTTTTGAACTAGACATTAGTTTGGTGAACGGCATCAGGGTCAGTATATTCTAAGAGTGGGCCACATGTTTTTATAAATCCCGAGTGATCCTCCTGTTTAATAAAATTTTCCATCCCAAGAGCCCGGGAATATTTAGGTTTAACTACGTAAGAAAAACACTGAATCCACAGTTTGTGGGTTTTTACTGGAGAAAAAGTTGTTCGAGTGAACTTTTTATATGACAATTAGCCATCATGAATTAATTAGGGGCGTAGATCTTTGGAATAAAAATGACACTAAAGTAAATCGTGGGTAGGAGCCTGGCATGAGTGAAAGTCATTGTTATTCATAACAATGCTAGGAGTCGTGATTAGGATTATGAGTATTATTTTATTCATGTCATCAGATGTAGCTACCAATATGGTTTTGTAAGACAAATGGATTTCATCCTTTGACACAGGTTGTCAGGTTGCATACTCGGAAATATTCAGGTAAAAGAAAATGCAAGATTAATTGCCTCATCGATACGATCTGCAGTCTGAGTGGCTTGGACAGTATTGCGCTTTGGATAAGGACAAATTCGTTGCGTACAATCACATAATCACGATGGAGATAGGCCTAACTGAATTTAGTGCCAAAATTTTCTCACTCCAAAATTTGCACTCACTTAGGGTAATACGTAACCTCGGTGATCCACAAGGTGGAAGGTGGGAGAACTGCACTGTTATTAGCCTCCAGTAGGTGGATTTATTTCGTTTGGATATTTGGTATTGTGAGGCTCACGTTCCGGAGTCATGTCCTCACCACCCGCACAGAAAATTTTCATGCTCACTTTGAGCTGTTCTTGTTGTTGAAACTAGCGGCAATTCTGTCATAGTGAATAAAATATTACAGGAATTTGCAGTAGGCGAAAAAGCCTCAGCAGTTTCTATCAGGGGCCCGAAAGTTTAGTGGTGGGTGACCACATACAATACAAAAGTAATAGCTTCAATTTGATGAAGTGAAAGTAATTGATGGAGTTCTCAAGAACGGGAGAAATATTGTGTGGATTGTTTGGCTAATATCACCTTAGGTTTGTATTACGGAAATGTCCCAGATGGTTCCTTATTAATTCACACCTCTCAGAGACACAAATAAAATCGAATCAGGCCTCATTCATATGTAACAAATGGCGGAGAAATCTACAAACCTTATTTCCACTCTACTGCACAACTTTCACCAGCCTCGACAAGTGTGGTTCGAGGCTACATAGTGGGACTGGATTAAGCACGGTAGTAAAGAAAGTAATGTGCGTCTGCTCTTGAAAACACTAGTTTTGCTCCTGTAAACTTCCCTGCATTGCACCATTCGATATGCCCCTGCCTGCCATAGAAGCACGGTACAGAGAATTACAAGTGGATCTTGAGCATTGTATAGGTGTCTCTTTTGTCCCTCAAGAGCTTCTTGCAGCAGACTTGTCTATCGGCGGTCACAATAATATAGTTACCCACTTTCCTTCGTATAGATCTGACTACGGCTCGTTTCCACAGAGCAATGGTGGTGCTACCGTACGAATTTATGGAATCCGGTAGGCCACTTAGGATCCTCTGAACATTGATGGATAGGGCTTAGCATATGCACGTATTAATCCTACAAGTTTGCTTTGCAAGCATCCACGCAAACTTCAGCTCCATTCCATACTCTAGGTTTGCGTGTCCACATGTGAGCGTGTGCTTAACTTTGAGGAGCTGAGACGCAGAGCTTCGATGTAGTTAAATCACCTCTCGGACCCTCTTGTGGATAATCTTTAAAGTGGACATTTTAGAGAAGTGGGCAAAAAAATTGAGAGAAACTAAAGTTAGTCGTATGATGTGGGCAAGGGGGTGTGCAGGGACACGATAAAAATCCATTTCTCAGAACACTAGTAATGGGGACACATGTACAGTTTCTTTCTCTCAGCGCTTGCTTTAATCCAGCCTCTGCGTATCCTCTTGTACAGACAGAGGTAGCGAATGTGTAAGCGGGTTGAGGGAATGTAATAATTGCTGTGTTGCATGTTACTGCCCGTAATGTGTAGTTTAGAAAATGAAGACACAGTCGGAGTCGAACAGTCACTCAAAACCATGACTTATGCGTTAGGCTAGAGCTACAAAGTTACTCAGTACCTAAGGGATAATACAGGTCTATATCTCCCTTCTCAGTACCAGTGCCGTTGACTTAATGTGTAGTACTTTTGACCAATTATTAATTCTGGGAGCATATTTGTGCTCTGTAAACATCCACTGAATCCGGTTCCTATTTGTCTCTAATAACTTAAACCGTGAGGCCCAAGAAGATGCAACTGGTTTCCCGATGCTGACGCTCATGCCATTAAGCTCATAAAGTACATACAAGACTGAGGAAGATAGGGTTGTGGATTATTTCCAAATAATATGCCTACTTAACTTCCGTCTGTGCAAAATCCTAAGTCGGACAAAATTGTTTCATGGAAGGTGGCTTGAGGGATTATAGTAAGTTGTTTGAAGAGGCTTGCCACTAACAAGAACTCGGATGACGCTGGAATTGACGTGAAACGAAAGGGCGGGTATCTCGACCGTGAAAGCGCCGTGGCTGCACATAGGAAACTTGGATCGGAAGTTTTTAGAGGTCTTATGTATGCGTTGTCTACCCCCAATGATGCTGCTGGGTGTAGAATGAATTGAATTAGGGAGGAACCGGATATTTCGCGCTCCCTGTCAGTATGGGTGAAAATGACGTTTTATTATTGGGGGAGGGAGGAGTAAGGGGAGTGGGGGTTATGTGTATGCATTTGTAATATTACTTTTTTTATATTTATATACATGTATACATACATATACTCCTTTGCCCAACTTTTCCGTCATCCGGTTGGCTGAAAATGTAATGATGTAACTCTTGGAATGGAGTAACAATTACAGTTTTTCTTAGAAGAGAGAGGGTACGTATTAGCGGGCAGTTCCGTAGTGTGGGTCATTTTTTCATCATGAACTGTTGATACGATAACGACGGTTCAGTGGCTTTAACTTCAATGGCAATCTTCAAAATCCTGGCGGTTGAGCTCTGTAACACATTACTGGGTCAGAGAGATGGAGAAACTTTCCCTCTTAATTTCCCGCCAAGTAGGCCATTCCGGCCGTTTGCTCGAGCCAATTTCAGCGAACAGAAATTTTTTTTCACAGGATTCCTTGTACTATTATCTGTGGCTCCGTTCTTTGCGAGCATTTGTAATGGTGAGCAAGGTTTTGCAGCTTGTAGAAAAGTGGAGGATTGGTACACTACTCTCATGCATTTCTGTGATCTCATGATTTCAGCAAAATCACGGCGTTCATTCCTCACTCACATGTATGAATATTGTGTGTGGGCAAACGCTCTATGGATTCGCTGTGCGGCAAGGTGCAGTAGTGAATGTAAATGGGGTTTCCACTGCGGTGTAAATGGTTTTGTAGTGGATCCGAAAACTGCAACTCATGCGATTTTTCATGTCCGGGCGTGCGTACTAGAGCGTGCAACAGTTTTAGTACCATGAGTTGTTAGTTTGTGACTAGTATGGATTTCTGTATTAATGGACGAGGCAGAAGCGAGTGGGGATAATGAATATTTTCATCAAGAAACGGAAGTTTGTGGCAGCCACGGAACGTGAATTGGTAACGTTTGTGTGATGTGTAGAATCCCAAGTACGTTGCTGTATGATCCGCTCCGCAGTATGTCCGATAGAATCAGATCGGTCCGTAATCAAGGACGGATCGCATGTGTATAATTACTGTGTGGTACACTACACTTACCAAGGAAACTTATGAACAGATGTGGAGATTAAAGTAAAAAGTTTCATGATGCTAAACTACAGAATGCTAGTAATTTCAGTGCATTAGAAATGTGAGAATAACTTCATTTTCTAATGTCCTCCTGCCTTTCATTTACAGCTTCTGCATAATTGGGGTTCGCACTGCCACTTCATCCAACCGCCTCTTCGTCAGAAATTCCAGGTTTGCAGCAGATGTTTGGTGATACTACGAATTGATTACAATTCACAACCGTTAACTCTAACTGTCCGGTCAAAGTTGGCTGGGTGACTTATCATTCGCAGTAATATGCTGAAAAAGCTCCAGATGTAGCTTGTTCTCGAACAGTGATTAAAAAATAACCGTGATCGGGCCTCGCAGCAGTTCAAGCCTGCTTCGGCTTTCATACATCGGTCACGTTTCGCATCACTTTTTGGAACAATGGAAGTATCAGGTCCACGAGTGTCGTGTCAAAAGGGTCGGCTACACAAAAGAAGAGACCGGCCGACTTTTCTGATTGTACTTGCCATATGCCTCGTTGCGATTGCCATCCGGTCAACGAAGAACAGTGTTTCGGCTTCCACAACCGTTAGGGAGCCTTTGAATGAGGAGAGAGACGACGTCGTCACTGTACCATCTTCTGCAGCTGATGCAGAGATCGACAATGATGAAAGATCAACCACGACTGGTGCGCCGAAGGAAGAAAGTGGGACGACAACACCGACGGCTACGTCATCATCGCCAAATAATGAGACGTACTCGCCATTTCCAAGTTAGTTTTTTTTTCAATTGTAATCTATATTTACATAGATAAAAATACTGTATGTCCGGAATGTATTTATGACAGGTTGTAATTGCTGACATTTCAGTGAAATGCTACCGGCCTGCAATAGAGCAGTTCCCGAAACCGTGGATGTCGCAGAAGGTCCGAATTTACGGTGGGTTTATGCTGTATTTGACCGTCACGGCGTACACCTTCCTGGCTCTTGCAATCATTTGTGATGAATTCTTTGTACCTTCCCTAGATCTTATGTGTGAAGGTAAATATAAATATTATTTTTCACTGGCTCATTAGTGGTGTAATTGAGATAAATAATGCCTTTGGAGGCAAGCAAAAGTTTCTGAAAGTTTGATGAACTAAAACTCGGGACTTGCGTTGGATTTCTTACACAGTTATGAAGATATCGCCTGACGTGGCCGGAGCGACCTTCATGGCTGCCGGATCTTCAGCTCCTGAACTGGCTACTGCACTCATAGGTGTGTTCGTCGCAAAGGTAAGGTCATCATGCTTTTTTTATTTGAGGCGATTGTTTTGAATCGATATCTTGAATGAGGTGATTAGCAAATCGCTTGCCACTAGAAACAACCCTTTGTAGGAAATTTGTAGGAAAACCCCTTGTTCGACCACCGCATTTTAGCAAATTCCATCGTCGGGCAAAAGCATTTGTACAGTGAGTATTACAATGAATTGGAATTTTTTGTACAGGACGACATTGGCGTCAGCGGTGTGATTGGTTCAGCTGTCTTCAACATCATGTTTGTCATCAGTATATGTGGTTTACTGACGCCCACACCTCTTTACCTCAATTGGTGGCCGCTCGTCCGGGATTGTTTTTTCTATATGGTGAGCATCCTGGCGTTGTTGGGAACCATTGCGGATGAATCAGTTGAATGGTAAGGAACGCTTGGTTCGCATTCCGCGGAAAGTGTGTTTCTTCTGTTCGTGGAATAGTTCATCATTTGGTTACTTGACACGATACTTGGCTTGCGAGGGTTGCACTATGTAAAAGAAGTCGCACATTTCCTGGCGTCCTCATAGCCACTTCAGTCGCGGTGACATCGAAATCGTCGCCGCAGTTTCTGTACATGTAAAATTATGAATGTGAATTCATTGACATTGGTAAAATGTGAATTGCTAGTATTCAGACGTTGGAAGCGTTTAGGTCTGTGAAAAAAGCGGGTAGTTCCAAGACATACATGACATGATATGTAGCTACTGGTTTACTACGGCCTCACCCTTTCTTTCTCATATTCATGCTTACTCATTGGGAATCCCTTCCCGATCCCGACCATTAGAATAGCTTTTCCACGTATCCTTAGTTACAGGAGAGGCGTTTTTCCGAAAAGAGAACTCACAATGGGGAGGAATGCACAAGCCACCCTAGCACAGATTCGACACTATGGTACCCATAAAATATGGGTATGGGGGTGCCATACGGAATGGAACCATATGGAAAATGGTGCACATATAGAATCCGCAATACACCCATGAAATGGCGGCGGGAAAAATCACCAAATTTGATTCCCGGCGCCATTTTATGGATGGAATGCAGATTCTATATGGTGCAAATAATTTCACAGTTTCTAATTTCTATGCACATGTCAACTCCCGAAATTCAGAACTCGGAAATCATTATGGGATTTAACATATAAAATTTAAGGTGAGACGTACCCCCCCCCCCCTTTGGTGTCCATATGGAAATCAAAACTTCGTGGGCTTGTAACTCAGCCAAACCTGAATTTCCGCACCTAGGAATTTGGCATAGTTAATCATCCTAGGTGACCTCTTAAATCCACATAGTTTCGAATCTGTGCTAGGGTGGCATGCGCATCCCTCCCCTTGTCAGTAAAGTAAACGAGACTATTCCGCCTGCTTTCATTCATGTAAACATGCGCATAAGGAGCCTTCGATGAGGAAATTACTATTTAGATGGTTTTTGATGTAACAGTGCGTAATCCCCATCCTTCCAAAATACATTTAATCTGTCGCACAGAACGTTCGAATGCCTGGCGATGAGAGATAAGAAATGCAAGAAACGAGGGGATTGGAAAATGGCTTACATGTAGAAGATTTGTTTGTCTCTCACCTCATGCATAACATGGGTGTATTGTGTGTGGTGCAGGTACGAGTCCATAATTCTGTTGGTCCTGTATGCCGTATACTGTTACGTGATGTACATCAACGAGATTCTGGAAGCTTGGGCCCACACTCTTCCTTTCAATTTTCCAGTTCATGCAGTCCAGCCGGATGAGAATTCTTCACTTGTCACATTCAACAAGCAAACCATTGGTACAACCGGAGACGTAGGCACTGGAGGGGCTACAGCAGTTGCTGGAGTTGCAGGTGGAGACACTAACTCCTATCCGGGGGGTAATATATACGACGAAGAATCGGTTAATGGTAAGTTTGTGTGCCGTAGGCTTACATGTGGAATTACTTGTAGTGTGGTCATTTAGAAGAAAACAGCGAACTATGTGGAGTGAAATGTATAAATGCTGATTTTATCCCCGAATGTCACCTCAAGCCTCAAAGGCATCTCAAACGGGGCTAATCAACGTATTGTTGTCTGTCCAGTGTGGCATGGTCTATCTAAACCCCTTGCCATCCTTTTGATAAATTTTGGACTCGCAGGTGCTGCTGGGACAGGTCTACAAAGCGGAGCTGCTTCTGAAGGGGCCAAGAAGGTGACTACTCAACCTGAATCAATTCTGTCTCAGTTCAATCCTCCAGCAGAAGGAGGATTCAAGAATATCATGTGGAAGTTTTCTCTCCCTCTGATCTACTTGTTTTACTACACGGTTCCCGACTGCCGTCTGGAAAAATGGAAGAGTTGGTACGTCATCACATTTACCCTATCCATGATTTGGATAGCAATTTTCTCCTACATCATGGTATGGATGATCACAGTCTTAGGTGAGTAGAATTTTATACATTATTGGAAGTTTTGGTAGTAAGGATTATTTGCAAGGGTGAGGTATTGGATTAATTTAATTTGTGAACAGGTTTTACCGTTGGCATTCCGGATACTGTTATGGGCTTGACATTTGTCGCGGCTGGAGTCAGCGTTCCAGATGCTCTGTCCTCTCTGGCTGTCGTCAAAGAAGGTAAATCATAGCCAACTGAATTGCTTCAACGTTGGAAATTTTTATCAGAGACGAGAATCTTTTGTTCAAGGTTTCGGAGATATGGCCGTCTCAAATGCTGTTGGCTCGAATGTATTCGACATTCTCATTTGCTTGGGCCTTCCGTGGTTCCTCTCAACTGCTATTGTGTATCCAGGACAATCAGTCAGTGTGTATAGTAAAGGTTAGGGGCGTTATCAATTTCCTATTTCATTTTGCGTCGTATGATTTTATTGATCAACCGTTTTTTCGACTTTGAACAGGTTTAACATACTCTACGTTGTCCTTACTCTCAACTGTAGCATTCCTTCTTGTGGCGACGCACTACAACGGATGGAAGCTGGACAAAAAGTACGGTGTAATGCTCATGGTGTGGTACGTCCTCTTCATGAGTTTCGCCAGCATGTACGAACTGAATGTTTTTGGATATTTTAATCCGCCCGAATGTCCGAGTGACTACTGAGGAGTGATGGTGATTGATTTCAAGGACGCTCATCAGCAGAGCGGAGGCCCAAGTGCATTCTGTGAGTTGAAGCCAGCCCTTACTTTTCAAAATATTTCAGTTCCCGCCAAACTCTTTTTTCAAGTTCAACCACACCAATGATCTTTTAAATATCCGAAACCAATCCCAGCACAAGGGGCCCGTTGGTGCTGATTGGGTTCACCTAAATTAATTCTGTTTCCTAAGTTTGTGTAATGCAAGTATCGTCTATTGATTTAGGTGTAGTATTTTATTGTTACCACCATTCGCGGTTTTAAAGGCAATGCCGAGGTTGCTCATATTCGAAGCCGAGCAAACCTTGCTGTCAATGGCGTCATACAGTTATTATTGAAAAATATCTGTAAGATACATATGACTTTATGACGTTTAAACAGCGAGAGATTACGGTTATGATATGCTCACATTCGCATTCGCGGTTTTAACCCAATCTTGTTTTCCGGTGGGACCCAACAACCGAATACCATTGAAAAAATCAATTCCCGCCCATGAGATGAATTCAATATGCTGCCCGATATTTCCTTTTTTACAAGATGCCCTAGCCCGTAAAAATCTTTTTGGGTTTGGCTCGGTTTTAGCCCATGTTTGGTTTATCCATTGGACCTCCGCTCTACTACATAGTCAGGTTGGCAGGTCGTGGCGA
>WJFA01001825.1:0-18762 GCA_009870155.1 Pseudobourletiella spinata
ACCTCATATACCGCTATCAACTATCAACTATAGCGTCCACCTCATATACCGCTATCAACTATCAACTATAGCGTCCACCTCATATACCGCTATCAACTATCAACTATAGCGTCCACCTCAATTTACCAATCAGTCCATCTACACTTTTTTACGTACCGTTCTTAAAGAGCTATTGGCTTTCGGCAAAATTGTAGAGGAAAAGACCGCATTATTTACCCTATATATTAATCCGGAACCACTTTGAAGCGAACAGAGCTATCAAGTGCTCGTGGTGGTGGTGTACGGGGGGAAGTGGCTAAAAAAATCCTCAGAAATTCCTCTCCGCCAACAACAACAAAGGATCCCATTAAAAGGCATTAGCGATTCCAGGGGATTGTATCAAGTGCCCTGCGGATTTTCCCCTTTCATCAACCAACGATCCAGCCTGTCGATGCGTGGCACGCATCCTGGACGCATTATGCAGCAGATAGAAGAGCTTGAGCACTGAACCATTCACCGGCTCAAGCCTCATCCATTCACTCGCTCTCAGAATTGCTCGATAACAAGAGAGAAGTGGAGAGATCGGAGGGAATAATCATAATTATATGGAGATGCCGGGCGGGTCTCTGCGGGCATTAAGACGGGAGAGGACAAGCCTATAATCAATTGCACAGGCATAAAGGGATATCAGGCCCGACTTGGATGTTCATTTATCACCCTACTAATGAATGGCAAGGCAGGCGGTATATCCTATCCTGTAATATGGCAAACTACCACTCCTTTTCGACTTGCATATATGAGCCATGAATCTATTTTGATCTAGCCTCTGGCCGGATGGACGAACGGACAGACGAGTTCTGTAGTAGACAACTACCCTCCTGCGCACAGGGATCTCCTGTGCATATTGAGCGGTTGTAATACCCCAGGGAAAGTTCCAGGCACACTCGGAACATCAAATCCTGGATTCCAATTCAGCTCAATTGGTCCCATTACTGCCTACCAACGTCCGGGATTCCAGACTCAAATGCCCATTAGCTGACCAAAGTGCTGACATAGCTCGGCTGTGGAAAAAATTCAAACCCTACAGTATAGCCCTCACCCGCTCACAGTCAGTCAGAGCTACGATCCCACAACGCAGTCACAAGCACTCACGTAATCACGGCCCAGGAAACCTGAGAGAGTCATAACATGGAGCGCGGTAGCGCAGTTACCTTCGTTAGGCAATCATGGGAAAACCACGGCTTCCAACGATGGCAATTAAAAAACACCTTTTCAAAATCCACTTCCGTCCTTGTCAGAAAAAATAGTAATCAAGCTCGAAGGTTGTAAAAGGCAAAACTAATTGGAGTCTGTTATGTGTTAGATATATATATATATATATATATATATAAAGGCAACAGTTAACATGGTGGCCTCCGGCTCCCTTGTTTTCCTCTGAACAAGGGAAGCCTGCACAGTGTCAATTCCGCTTACGATGGCGGAAAACGTCCCCCAAAAATTTAAACCACCCCGCTCTTTGCTTTCACTGTATACATTATAAATTAAGGAGCGAAAGTGGAGCAATTTAAGTTAATGGGACTTCCAAGCCCACCAGCATCTATAAGAGCAGTACGACAATTTTCAACTTCACTTTGACAATTATGTAAGTTTATGTGCTCCAGTTCCCCTTCGGTACAGATGGAAACCACCAATTAATACATGAATTGGCTAATTGCTTCGAATTTTTAGTAGAGTGAATGAAGCCAGAGTTTCCAAAGGTGCGAGTGTATTCGTTCAGGTAGAAAACTCAGTGAGAGCGGCCTCAGAAAAAAACAGTGGGAAAACTTTGCCCTTGTTCATGCGGTCTCTGCAGTTCCTTTGAACGGAAAGTTTGCCGTCAACGACAACATCAACAACAACAACGACAGCAGCGAGGGCAACAACAGTAAGAATGGCACACTGCGCTCCTCTTCACACGATACTCCCCACAAAATTTTATGAATCACGAAAGTTATTTTCGGAACTAATTCGCACGCCACTGGGAAAACTGGGCCAGCGCTCAGTGGTTCCATGGGGGGGACCAGCTGAGCGAGTTACTTAATTACTGCCGCGCGTGTTGTTCCTCTCGCTCCAAAACGCTCCGAATTTGTTGGTGGTCTCAATAAAAAGTGCAGGCGGAATCAGGTAATTACCAACGAGTGAGAAAAGTTTAGGTGATGAGATATTTGGGCGCATTCTATACCCCACTTTGTTTCTCTCCTCTGCAGGCCAGCCTGGCCATCAAATCTACTGCTCACTGCTCATCCAGAGTGGGAACAAACCCTCCCACGCAATGAAATTTGATAGAGATCTGTGAAGATCTTATATCATTCTGTGTGTGTGTGTGTGTGTATGTCTGTGTGTCTGTCTGCGTGAGCCTGTGCTGGGAACAATCATGTAGATTGGGGAGTATTCACCCCTGTGGTAACGTTGACTGATTTAAATTTGAATATAGTCCATTTCCCAGGGAGCCAATGGAAAGTTTTGTAGATCCCATGGGACTGATTGATGCACACGCCCTGACCGACAGGCCACAATGTCCAAAAGCGTGAAGCATCTTCTGACATGAAAGATTACTCGCAGGGGTTCGAACACGGATTACATATGCCGTGGACTCGCACACACACACACACACATCCCTCCGCATACTCTTAACTGTAACAATCCTATGGTGGACCATGGCGTACATATGAATACGTACTCTTACACTTACACATACACACACATACACATACACACATACAGGTCCACATCTCGACCCACATAGAAGCACACGTTAGCACTGCACACACCCAGGAAGACATCAGCCTTAGCTCACACTTTTGAACACGGGACAGTCCCACACCCTTTTAATGCTCGCTAAGGCGAAAACCTCCTGACAGTGAGAGTTCACGGTTGCTCCCCTAACTTGTTCCACCAGGCGCCATCCTGTCCCCCGTCCACGCTGGAAGACTTATAGAAACAATCATATTAACACAAGGTGATGGCCATTCATCATCTTGGCTACGGAGAGATACATCTGGGAAATGATATTGGGCGGACCGCATGGTGTGACTCGTGTCAGAGACCGATGTGATGAAATTCACCTAACGATCTACTCTCAGTCAGAAGCCATCAAGCAGCAATGAATATTACACGCCGCTCCAGCGGATTCTACTACTATATGTACCTCCGCATGTGCTCCACCCTGTAGAGACACTTCCACACACACGATCCAGCAACACCTTCTGTGTCTGTACGTGTACGTCTCTAAATGACACCCTGAGTGAAAGCAGGCCCTGAGCAGATCCACCAGATGAGTGCAGTACAGCCACGCGGATAATTAGCAGCAGCAAAGCGTGGGGCTTGTAAAACAAACCCACTCATAACTCACAGCCACACTGTGTGGGGGTACATGCAGTCTTCAAAGGCACTAACAGTTCCTAAACACATTAAACTTGTTAGACCCACTCGTGCCCCTTCCAACTTCCCACAGCTTAAAGTTCCCGCACACACAACTTAAGCCTCCACTCTGCTCAACCGGGGGAAATCCAGTAACAGTTTACCATTACAGTTATATACCCAGTGATAAAACCATGTTGGCCACACTTGAGCCGCGGTAAAACAATGTTTTATTACGGCGCTGTATACCAGGGCGGAATGAGCCAATGTCTCTTTTATTAAGTCCCCGACGAAGGTGGTGGGGAAGATGGTCGTTATAAGATCGTCTGGCGGACGGAAGATGAGGCGTGGGAGGCGCACGGGCTGGGAAATAAAGATAGCGTCATGAATAATGCGCCGATATGGGGATCATGATTAGGGTTATTATGGGGGACAGCCAGTTTACAGCGGCCCATCAAACCAAGTCAATTTTCAACGCAGGCCTTTCCCATTGTCTCCGGACGTACTGCACAATGTGCGGTGCTGCGGGAAAGAAATTGGAGACTGCTGTGAGCAGCCCTGCTGCTTCTGCTCCCGCTGCTTTTCCGCCGTTGGATGAGCGTCAACCCGTCCGACCAGCCGGCCGTCAGTCAACGCCTGCCGGAAACGATACGTGCTGAATTTCCCTAGAAGGACCCAACCGTGCAAAAGCAGAGTCGGTGGTGGTCGTCGTAGGGATCGTAAGACGACATTTCCCATTTCCCACACACACGGACACACACACACACACATACACACTCCCGCCACACGGCTGGATTGAACGGACGGACGCAGGTTGAGAGCACCATAGTTTATTGAAGGTACGCGGCGGAACACATATAGTTTGTTATACTCCTATATGACTATAAGCCTATAAAGCTGGGCAAATGGCCACCGTTGTGGACGACGTGATTCGGTTCTAAACGTCCGACCCGTTCCGTTCATTCTCCCTTGCTCTCTCGTTCTCTTCAGCTCACTGGATTTTGTACCGTGTGGATGAGCGTGTGTGTGCGTGTGCATGGATATGCCTTAAAGTTGACTGGCATCAATGCCTGTATACCATTTCCAATCCCAACTGGCTTCCTTCCAATCGCAGATACACGGACCCTGCATAATGGTGCAATGGGTCCAGAGGCGGCGGCGGTGGGAGTTATTGGAACGCATTGTGCGTAGCACGGGACATAAATACTCGTCGCTTATTACACTCCTTCGCACTGCATCTTCCTAACTAGCCCCGTGTTTTATGCCCTTGTAAATTTGAGATAAAAAGAGAAGTGAGCGCCGCGAACACGGACAGAATGAGAGGGAAATTTAAAATCCTCACTTTCCCTCCGCCATAATTCAAGTCATAATACTTGATATATTCAACCGCAGCATGGCCACCACGGTCTCTTTCTCTTTTGCAACTCGATTCGCACAGACAGACACTCACAGCCATACACATACACACACACGCACACGCTCCTCATAATGGCCAGAGTGGGACTGAGTGGCTGAATTTCCCACTGCTTTACATTTACAGCTTTCCCCTTCACCAGTCCCACGCTCGTCTCATTCCATCCACGGCGTCGGTACACACACTATACCGTACTCTGTGCAGAAAAACAGCTCGGAATGAGTGTCATAAATTCAAAAACTCGGGTAGGATCTGAGGAACATAAAATCAGCTTTTCCTTCCCCTACTTTTCAGTTCTGCACTGCGTATGGGAATGGTTTTGAGAATTAAATGCTGACTCCTCCTTGGATTCCGGGTACGGAGAGGAGAGGGTAGTTGGAATCATTTAAAATTTAAATTTTCCCGCTCAAAGTACCTTCCAAAATATACGCATTCACAGCGGGTTTGGATCAAACGTGAGATATAGTAGCTCCATGCCCGTGCCCCTCGAAATGTACGTACAGCAACATAGTTCCCCGTCATAATCAGAAGTGACTCCTTCAGGTACATTGACCAGGTGCTTCCCCGGCCTAGTATGCGTTCCACTCAAAGTTAGCAAATGTACTCAATGTCTACAACACGCTACTTGCAAGTCAATAATGTTGGACATACACTCAATGTCAGAAGAAGTTTGGAGCGGAGCGTAGGAATGAGAGTCTCTCCATACCCACTCCCCGACCATCTACCTGTCATGTCGGACAGGGCCGCTCAAACGTCCCATGCATAAATCATAGTTTTGCGGGTAAAATTTCCATTTTCTCCAAATTTATGACCCAATTTCCAACCCTCTACCTTCCAGTACCTTCCGCACGGGTCGGGTGTGCCATGAAGTGCACGAGCTGGGGATCGGCCGCCAGTAGGAGTGCGTTCCCAATGCAAATGTACTGTCATGTTTCCCTGGTTTATGGACCCGACGTGCTGAAATATACATCATTAATGGACTGATAAATAGCTCGTCACCAGGAGGCGATCTTTACAGTTTTGCGCGTGTGTGTATGTATGCGTCTGGATGCGTGCGAGCTGTAAACGGGAAACTTTGACGGCCGGTTTTCAACGCAGTAGCCGTATTTATTTTCCTTGTAAGGGTGCCGTGAACAAACGAGCTGAAAACATACACACACACAAGCGCACTCATACTCACTTACGAATGCTCGCACACACACTAACAAATACATTCAGACGCACACACGAACACACACTTACAAATACACGCACACGACCAACTTCCCCGTTTACACATTTCACAATGATGAATACAACTGACACATGTTAGGATGGGATTCTTACGGCTCTATGGGTGTCTATTTTAAAGAGCCATTGGAATGTGCATCAAGCTGACGGGGAAGAGTGGGAGAGAGAGATGAGAGTTAAGAGGAGCGGAATAACAAGGAGGAATGAGCATGGATTTCCTTCTCAGGCCATGGCTCAGCGCGTACAAAAAGGCCTGGGCTGACTTACTGTCAGAGCATTTTACTAACTCACAGTCAGTCAGTCAGCTAGCTAGCCCGTAATAATTCTCTACATTCTCGCGGGCTCTTAACCACAATATAAAGCTTTCCAGAGCTGGCGAGTTGGGAGGTGATTGTACAGTTTTGTCTGAGCACATATACGAGTAGGGAAAAGGACTCAAAATATCCCTTCATTGTTTCATCCCCCTTCCTCACTATCCATCCTCTTCCTCTCCGTTTTCTTCGTCTTCTTCTTCTCATTCTCATTTATAAATTAGAGCTTGCGTTCAGCACCTTGGAAGAAAAGACTCCTTAATTGATTTTCATTACCCCTTTAAACAGACGAGATGATATTCTTCTCGCACCCTCGAGCAAGGATGGAGGCAGAACCCCGCTCATAAAACTTGTTCCTCCATCTCTCTCCCTCTCCTCAAAGGAGCATTATTTCCGCATAAATTCCCACCTCCACCGCAGCGCGGAGAGTGAGTTTAAGAATCCGAGAGAGAAATACTACGCAGCAGCACAGAGGGAGAGAAACGCGTTGAAATTCCAAGCATTTAAGAGCATGTTGCAGTAGTAAGTAGTAGTAATAATTCTCATACACAAAAATCTCGTCGGCTATAACAGTCCCAAATCAGGGCTAAATTATTACCCATACTCACAGCGGCGGGTCATAACGTACGTAGCACAGCGTCCAGGTGGATCACTGCACTTCTAGGATGAGTCTTTAGGAAGAAATCTCACATCCGAGGGCTGTAGACGGCTAATTACAGTGCGGTGGTCCTCGCTCTTTTCAAACTAACCACACACTCACTTCTCTCCCTTAATGACCAATTACACATGTTTACCGACAAATTTCCGCTCTTGGGAAAACAGGTGCGGGATTATTCGGGCGAAAAAAAACACACACACACAAGCGGACTCTCTCACCTGCTGCTTCAGTGATGATGACTACGGGGAAATTATAATTGACTTTCCGATGCGATTGACTATAGAATATGTATGGGATGGATGGGATTAATGATTCGCGCTTGACCACCCGTCACCGTAAGTTAACAGTGTGGCGCCGCTCCGCCTGGTACCCACTCAGAGGCGTGCCGGATTGCAGAATCATCCTGCTAGTAAAGTGTGTAACAAGTAGGAACAAGGGTCGGGGCCTACACACACACACACACTCTCAGTCAGTAGAAACGATCAAGAGCCACCCAAATTAATTGTCCCGCCCGTTTCACCCGTAAATCTGAGAGCTCAGGTGGCTTGAGCTAATACAGAGTGGCGCAGACCACTCCAATCCGCCACAAATCGATCCCATCAGTATCACATAACAGGCTCTGTAGCAGCACTTGGAGCGGGCACATGTACTTTTATGTGCACATAGTGTATGTGCAGGAAGGAACAACAGAAGCCTTGGCACAATCTATTCCAAAACTACCCATGTTTACATTAGGCACACACCTATATACATAAAATACATGTGTATACATACATGTATATGTAAATATCTATATATACATCCGCACTACAACATATACACCCCAACAAACTAATAAGCCCACAATGATACAGATGTGGTCAGCTCACCGTGAGGCAGTCACATACGCGCACACACACACACAGTACAAAATCACGCAGAGACGTTCAGAATTATAAGACCATTTATAACGACTCCCGCTTTACTCCTGGGCTGGTATAAAGCAGGCGGTAAATGGGAAGATAACCGAGCAGGGGCGTAATCTGCCGTGACTTGATCCTCCTCGGAACCGCCAGGAGCAATCGAGCTAGACACATCCACCAAGTTGACTTGTACTATTTACTCTCGGTAACATCCGCATCCGAACCAAGCCCCCACTCTCATCTGATTCCCAAGAAATGATCAGCGGGGAAGGAGCACAGACATTATACGATCCAAATAAATCTAAACGACCACAAAAGATACATACACATTGCGTGCTCCACTTTGAGCCTCACCAAGTCACTTATTATTAACTTGGAATTTAAATCAGAATCCCCTCCCCCAGCCCCACGTACAAGGACCAATGGAGTTAATTCTACCCATCCCGAGGCCAAGGCTCCTTCCATGCTAGCAACAACCATGAAATTACTGTTAAAATTATAATTATATCCCCACACACACACACACACACATCTTTCTCACACAAAGTAGCCCAGGTAAACCTTTCACAGATGCGTACATACATAATACACATATTATACAACTGTAGAATTAATCCATGGTTCTGCTCAAAGGAAATCACACAGCCGCCTTACTACCCCTACCCCACGCACATATAGGAGGAGAAACACATTCACAAACGGACACACATCCGCATTAAGACGTATAAGGATAAGCCTCCAGGGCAAGCCACACTTAATCCTTCAGACACATATTATAATACTAATGAGATGAAAGGGAAGCCCTGGAGAGCTGACAAAAGGCCGGGCTTGCACACACTCCTCCGTGTCCTTTACGAGCATGATTCCAAAGTAACAACATTTCCAATAATCAATTTCACCCATCAGTTCCACTGCACCAGGATCCCTTTGGTAATGGCAGCGTAGCGTGAAGCCATTGTAAAATCACCGGCTTAACTGCCTTCCCAGGTAATAAAACCTTTACAGCCCCCCTACTCAGTCCCAATGTTTCTACTACTCAAACGCATACAATCAGAGAGGCATAATACAAACGTGTAGTATAATATCATTCTCTTTAGTGAGCCCTACATTTGACAGTCATCGGTAAACAGTATAATTTAACCCGACTTTCCTACCTTAAAAGGTTTAAATCACCGTTCTATGTACATGTGGACCAATGTGAATCGTCTCATACAGCAATTACTGATCAAAATCCGATTTTCAAACCAGAGCACAGAGCAGACCCACTCCTAACCTAACAACCCCTCTGACTAAAGTATCCGCCTAAAATGGTGGCACTGACCACCCAAATGCTGACTCGATGGCCCGCTGTACTAACAAAGTAAAACTCGGAATTGATTCAGGAGAGCAGATAGTAAAACTGGATGACAGCGGCTGAGAGAATGATCATCATCATCAACATCATCCTCGTATGTAAATAACAGAGCGGGTACACCCGGTGGTCAGAAACCATGAGTCATAATGATGATCATAAGGAAAATACTGGATAACATGATACAATTACTTGTAAATTCTTCAAAAGGACCGAGTAGCACGACGGATAGATAAGAAGTATGTACAAGAAGAATACAAAAACAGTGGTGGCCGTCTTCGCTTTGTGAAGTTCAAACTGCCGCCGGACATCTTTTAATTGACTATACACGCCGTACGCCGTACATATGATGACGGCTCAACTTTTCCACGAAAAACCTCCAAACCATTTCCCTCATTATGACGCACCAGCATACATACACACAATGTGCGCAAGTTCAGGAGCTTGAAAATAACGAAGCGGATAGAATATTTTCCCCTTCTTCAACCAGAATTTTTAAGGACAGGCAGATGAGCCTGTAACGAGGCTCGAGAGATAGGGAGAGACAGTGAGTGAGTAAATATGATAGGAATACTGGTGGAATTTTGCGGATTAGCTGGTAGTGTGGATGTGTGTGTGTGTGTGTCGGTTTGTGTGTATGTGGTACTATTCCAAGGGTCCCGCCTCACTGGTGGCCCACTGATTTGACATGATCCACGAACAGGATTCTGTGGGCAGGAGTTCTCGCTGCTGCTGCTGCTGCTGGAAAACTTAATCCCGCCCCTGATTAATAGCCGCGCGGAGCTTATGTGTCTGTGGAACGGGTTAGTGCTGGTAGCAGTGTTTCTTTCCCCGGGAAGAAAATACGATGGTGTAGCTGCTTGGCGGCGACCGGCGATGGAAGACGAGGCTCCGACAATTCCATGACTGTCAAATCCTTAAATTTATTGACCAGCCAAATTTAGTCTGTAAAGTCCGGAATTTTCCATCCGCTCCCACACCTGCGCACCACAATTGACATGCCACAGTTAGCCCTGTACTAAAAACTACCTTAAAGACTGGACGACATTCCTGCGGGCTCAATTCCGTACCTCGACACATGTAAATACATTACCAATATAGATAACATGCATATATAGGGACATTTCCGCACCAGCCGGGCCCGGCCTGACGTCACAATTTCGTAAAACGACGTGCGCGTCCGTCCTCTGATCCTCGGAAAACATTCCATAGTGGATGGTTCCACAACCACCCTACCCCTGTATCCTGTCTTTCTCTTTTAAGTGAGCAGTGTAGGCGAGGCCATAGGGAAATTCCTCCTCCTCCAGTTAGTGGAGTAGGACAAAATGGGAAATCTGAGGAAGATCTGAAGATACACAAACACACATTCCCCTGTAGGGACAGGGATGAGCAGACCTGACTGATTCCTGTGTATTTGGTTTCACATATTAGTCGGAAACAGCGAGAGGACCGGAATAATCTCAAGGAATTCATCCACTTAACTCACGAGCGATATCCTTGGCTCAACTACAAAGACTCTTCCAGGAATATTTTCCAGATCATCTTACAAACAAACGTATATGCCTCCTTATTATTCCTTCATCTTCTTCTTCGTCTGAGTTGACAAAACATAAGACAAAATAAAAATCTCCTTGTTACATAGTTATTTGAATCTAGAGGGAAAACTCTCCATGGTTGATAGGGAACTTTTTTATGATGATCATATGATCAGGAAGAAGATGAGATCTTGAAGGAATACAAGTAGTATTATACGCATCTTCCGCACCGAAGGGGAAAAACAAATCAGGCTGAGGATCAAACTGAACAAACTCTGTGTGTCTGAGTCTGGGGAGAGAAGGAGAAAAAAGTTTGCATGGAAACTTCTTTTCCTCATAGTTCCACTCCCAGACTCCCCCATCCCAACTGATACAGAGTCAATGATAAACAGTTGAGAAGATCAACATAAAGTTGATCATATATTCCTCATGTGAGTCCATCACTTCATATTATTACTCCCTCCCGAGTCATAAGGGAGGAATAATGGGCCTTCTATTGGGAACAATAATCGACGGCAATAATACTAAATTCCCACTCGAATTTTTCAGCCTGTTCCACTGTCATACTCACCTATTCAGGCCGTCCAAATATTACTCTCATTTGTTGCTACAGAAATCTATGGAGGGAATTTTGAACAAAAAAAATTACTGCTCGTAAAATAATGGAATCGAGAGATGGAGAGGAAGGGCGTGATGAACGTCGTGTAATACGAGAGGGATACATGGCTGGTCTGAATTAAATCTGGCTGCAGAAAATGACGGCTCAGCATGTTTTTTCCCCGATGGACAGCAGAAGTTTCATTAAAAATATCCTCGTAAACATTTTCCACCCTTCACATTTTTACGAACTGGCTTATCACAATTTTATGATGTTGGAGAAAAGGCTAGTTTTTTTAAAGTAAAGAGTGACCAGGACTGTGAAGACTGAGGTGGGTACACGGACGTTGCGACTACTACTGTGGGAAAAATTAAGGAAACGCGAATGAGTGGCTATACCTACGGGTAGGTCCAGATGTTCATTCATAGTACATACATATGGAGTCATACCTGCCGACAAGCTCATCAATTTTAAATCCCTTCATCTGTCTCCCTACTCTCTGCTCTGGTTTGACCAAGACCTCTGTTAAATTCCAGCTCCACTTCCACACGGCTATCCTACTCTCATCCCAACATACGCATGATGATTATATATAAAATCAACTTTTCTCATCATCATCATCATCATCATCATCATCATCTTGCCTCTGAAATTTTCCCAACCTACCCATTACAAGGGTATACATGCTACCAAGACATTGAGCTCCAATTAAACCACTTCCTTCCCACCATTCCTCCGACTGTTACAACCTTATCAAGCGAAATTGCCACTGCAATTGTCCGCCTACTCTTCCGTGAGCAGACCTTCCCTGCCCATGATCATCATGTAACTTCCACCAGGCCATGAGGATGATGAAGACAAGGGGACTGAGAGAGTGAGTGAGATACGATCGATCTGCTCACTAGATTCGGACATTTAATTGCCCAGCTCCTATGTCCCCTACATGGGCCCATTAAAACCCTAGTTATTTGTATATGCAAATTCTTGGGGACCCAAACCGCTGGCTTGTAGTTGCAGTATATATGGGCATCATAGTCCCACGTTTTTACTACCAGTGTATATGCAGCGGCGCGGCTCATTTGAAATTCTAATCTTGACAGAACATGACAGTGAAGACGCTAGTAAAATTGATGTTCCACCCATCAAGTCATGTGTATAAATGACTGACAGTATATGGGGTGCAGAGAATACGGCTGCTGGAGGTATACTGAGTGTGAGTGAGAGATCTCAAGACAGTTCACACTTCCCTCCGCGGTCCCACCAACAACGGGGGCAACAGTTCTTTGAACCCGCCAAATCTGCCACGGCTAAATAACATCCGGACGAGTAGTAGCACCCCCTGAGGTGACATATCGTGCGCATAATCTGACCTGAACTTTTAGTCCCCGTAAGTGAGGAGGGAGCCTATAGCACGCAATTGTGTGTGTGTGTGTGAGCGTATGTTTATGCGTGAATACGTCTGTGTGAGCCTATCTTTCGTGTATGTGGGTATCTGTAAGTGTGTGCGCGTGTACATTTATGTGTGTGCGTGTGCGTCTGTCGAGCTCCGTGGAACTCCTACATATAGCCGTTGCGTGGAGAATAGACTAATTTAATTGAATCGTTTTAATTCCAACCCCGCCATCCCATCCAGTGTTCCAGGTGAGTCAATTAATTTGTCCTCCAGCGGGCTCCCCTGAGGACTGGGCCTCTAGTAGCCAGGGAACACGGTAATAAGTTGCCACTTAAATTCCAACGTCGTCGTTCCCCGTCAGGGAAGACAACAGGCGAAGAATCTCATCCCCGCTGAGCTCCTCCTTGCGTAAAAACACTTAATGCTGGATAGTGGTAAGTTGTTTTTAACTGGGAATCAGCTCCACTCTCCAATCATTTATAAAACTCGTCCACACACAACGGAGTAGACTACTCGAGCCACCGCAGCAGCAGCAGCAACAACAACAACAACAAGTAGGTGGTAAGTTATGTAGAGAAGTTAGACTTGTGTTTATACAGTGAATGTGCATAGGAGGGAAACCTCATTAGATAAATTACTTGACGACACTCAATCAAACTGACAAGTCTACATGGGAACTACTGAGCTACACCGTGGAGACATGGTGAAAAGTATACACATGGTAGCATACTGGGTCCAGGGAAAATATTTGTTTAGCTCGTAATAGTGGCGGAAATGGGGCTATGGTAGAATAAAATATTAGCATAGTGGTATTTATACCGGGAAATCCCATCCCAGTTTCCCTTTTGAGGGCGTGAAGGAGAACATGACAGGGCGAGCTGTCAGCTGGCGTGTGCGAAAACAGCATCATTTAACTAAATTATCCCGCCCGCATTATTGCACACGGCTTCCGCATCTATCCTCTTCACATCTTGTCACGTAGTGGTCGTAATACCAGCCGTGAACGCCAACTCGATCCCATGTCCGTAGGCACCCAAGGAGACTCACTTACGAGGGCTAATGCACTGTAATTTTTATTAATAAATCAATTGGTTGGTCACACACTGTCCCCCATAAATCCAACTCGTGTCTCCGGCACAAAACCCGGTCGTTGTCTCCGCTATGCACTCTGAATGAGCACAGATCTCCTCCCATGGTCCGGGTGCTATTATGTCTGCCCACGCATGTACATATATATTTTGTGTAACAACCCAAAAGCCTTGTATAATTCCCTATAGTTTGCCCAACTAACTTGTACAGTCCGTCCATGGCGAGGGAAGGGAAAACATGTGGCATGTGAATTCCAAACTTATTTATTAGTCAGCAGGCTTACGTGGAACTGGTAGTAGCCAGGGAGTGAAGTGGCTGCTATTAAAGGCACGCACATATAAATATTCCCACAGAAGCTATCCACCGCCGGAGTCTGTCACTCGGTAATAATAGCCTGAAAACATCTACACGCGTGTGTATATACGTGTCCCACTTCCCGCTGTCCAGCAGCACCCAGGAATGCCTCCACCGGACAACGCCCGTATAATAGTTTCTCCCGCGCTCCTGTCTCCCGGCTGGCTCCGACGTCATACATGAGCCATTGTCACTTTCCCCGCCGACCCGAACCGTCATGTCATATGCTCAAAAGGCATAGACGTCCAATCCCGGACAGACATTTTGTGAGGAAAACAATAATAATAATAATAATAATAAAATGATTTATCGCTTCATCCCCTGATTTGCCAGTTTAAATCACCTCCTGTTTTCTCTCAAGTATGCACGAGTGTTGCTTAAGAGTAGTCACATAAGTATCCTGATTCGCCCGTGTGCGCAGATGTTCCATAATACAAGTGGAAGTTTTTACACATGTATTAAATATCCATGGCTAGCGGCGGATTTGGTCGTCTTTAAACTACATACGTACTATTCATCCCAAGTACATTTGAACACGTACACGTCAGGGTGGTGCGTTGGACAAATAGATCGGCCGTGTTACACAACAACACCGGCAATTCATCGTGAATGGGAAAGGAAACCACGAAGCCGTTTACATCCCTTCCATATAACGTCTACATCCCCATCATAGTCTCCGTATGAAAAGCCTTGGAACAACCACCGTGTCATGTTCCATAGGTTTCGCGCTCGGAAGCCCGAGAGTGAGAGAGAGGAGAGAGAAAAATGTATGGAAAATCCAGAGGATTCCTCCTGGTCGTTACACAATTTCCCTCGCCTCATCCCACACACACGGTTTCGTGCTACTCGTATTGTAGCCGTAGCCCTTATCTTCAATATCCTCAAGATCTCCTCCACCACCATGCCGTCGTCGTGCTTTTGAACTGAAAAGAAAAATATATAATAAAATAAGAAAATTCAATACTCGCCCCATGCTACCAAACATATATATATTTATGTATATGTATGGACTTGTCCAATTCGAATGAGTCCTTTATAAATACCCCACCTGCGGGTGTTACATACAGTACTTACACCATCACCACCACCACCACCATACACGCCACACTGTATGACCAATAAAGACAAAATCGATTCCGAAACGGCTTGGCCCAACTCACATTGCTACAACTAGTGCGACCGTCTACATACTTTCCGTCGAACCTCAACTCGGGAATCCTGAGTGAGTATACTATTCAAACAACTAACTGGACGATGGAACATGGTGAGATGTACACAGTAGTATGGACGTCTCGCCTTCCTTCGCTAGCCATTCTGAATATTTATCCGAATCATCAAATGGATGGCATGGGATTCGGATCCAAGAGTGAAGTGCTCCCTGAAGGCCACCTCATAGTTCATTCCTTTACAGCCACATTACAAGAGAGTGCATAGCGCACATATATATGTATATGCACCTACCACACTGACCTCTCCGGACCTCCGTCCGCCTACCTCACATCCCAATAAATTCCCGATCCGGCTCAGGGTTTTAGAAAGTGAAATTTACGGGAAAAAATATAATTGGATTTCTCCCCATATTTTTTTACACAATATTCAAGGCGGGGTACAAAAAACTGGATTTTTTACAGGCTCACAGTACGATCGGATTGAATAATAGAATCATTAGAAGAGCCACATTAAATTGGTTGGTGAGTGGCTCGGAGCAGTATATTAGTACAGCGCCTGCAACTACTACTACGGAGCACTGCTGACCAGTCTAATTACTTGGGCTATTTATTCAAGCCTTGCAGGCGGGCGAGCACAGGAAAACTCTTTACCCAAACGACTCCAATCTCCCTCCATAACATACTATACATGGCTCGAGAAGGCTCCTAGTTGTACATGGGAGGAGTGAGGCTGCGCGCTGTTTTAGTTTGTAATTTTCTTAAAATAACTCCCACATACACTCCAGCATGCGGGATACATAAGTACAAAAGTCAATGGATCTCTCAGAGGGCTAGCAATGCGGCAGATGATTTATGGCTTGAATCCCGTTAAAAATCTTCCCGGCGGAGGAAACTGCACGAGGCAAGGAATGAGAGCTGGAGAGGCTCACGCACACATATAGACACAGCACTGCACTCAAGCCCGTTCATATCAGGAACTTTGCGGGAAGCCAAGGGGAAACCGTCTGGAGACTTCTGCTGTGCTCTCAGAAGAAGAAGAAGAAAGGGGAATCATAATAAAAATCCCTTAAGAAGACCGATCAATGCTTCAACATGGATCACATGCACACATATGATACACTCTCATGTCAGAGAGGAGATAGGGGAACCATGTACATCCTCCAATTCATCGGCTCACAGTCAAAATATCTCTCTATACATTTTTTGGGCCGACTTTGAAAGAGCCACCACCAACGAGGATGTTGGCCATACCACACACACACACACTCACACACATTCACAGGCAACACGCCATGGCCTTCCAAACATCCAACAGCTCAATTTTCTCATGAAATCCGAACGGACGGATATACATGATGATGATCACGGCAGAGGGAAGCGCTTACGGGCAATTTGAAATTATGGCAGAGCGACCCCAACTCCCGTCCTCCCGAGTTGAGACAGAAGACGACCACCGCACGGCACGGACAAACCTGCATTCAGGTAATTTGGAAAATTGCAAAGACGGATCTAAATCTCCGCGCATATCTAACGGGAGAGCCAATAGCCTATAAAATATCCTTCTCTCTCTCTCTCTCTCCCACCACCAGCGCGGACCTTCCCAAATGGGATTGGCCATTCCATGAGCAAGTATGAGAGTATAGTACTTTGTGAACGAACCCAGACGGGTCTCATTTTTACGAATTTATACCAAGGCTAAAGTCCCGCACACAGAAGAAACTATACAATTTACGACCTCCCCACACATTCACACAACTGAAGGACATATTGAAGGCCTCCGTCAATATCCTACCCGTCCATTTTTTCCCCTTGCACTCATCCGTACGAACGCAGGCATGAAAAAAAATCCAGTCAAATTATTTGACGCTTCAGCTATACGGATAAATGTATCTTTCCATTTCTTATTCCAAACCACATCCCCATGGAATCCTTCGAATTGCTCCTTCAGAAGGGGACCCATGGGCCAGAAGGGCCGTATGTCTTCCCATCAAATGTATTCCTCCCTCTCTTTTCCCCTCCTCATCTCCCGTCCAGAGCATTGATGTACCACCTCCTCAGTGAATCCATCAGTCTCCACCACCGGGGAATCTTTATCTGCGGCTCAGAAAGCCGGGAAATAAACTGCTATTCAACGTCCCGCTCCGCCCTGCATATTCCCATTCCAAGGGGGCGCGGAACCGTCATTGCCCAAGATTTCGTAATAGGACCCTCCATGGGTGGGGCCGGGACGAGTTGAGATGCACTACATGTATGCACCTTTTCAGTTAAACTCCAGCGGAAATTCCCCGTCCGCCCCTGTGCAGCCAGTGGGTGAGCCGCCAGGGGTCTGGAGCCCCAGCGTATATATATTTACCAATTCACATTTATTTCCGTTATGTCCGGAACAGACTCCGCCGTGCTCACTGTGCTCCTGCTCCTGGGAAGCCTGAACTCGTGCGGGGGGATGAATCAACTTTTCGGATCCATCGGAATTAAATTGACAGAGTAAATTGTAGCATTATGAGCATTCCACTGTATGTACATCTCATGTAATCTACCAAAAGTTCTAGCCGCGCATTAACACGGGGCGCTTCCGTCCCCCTCCGTACACACTACGTCATTCGTGTACATACGGGACAGCTGATGTTTCAAAACTTGTTAACCGCACGCAGAGTATTTTCACGATAAGTACTTGAGACTGACTGACTTGAGTGCGGACGACGAGAAGTGCTATGGATAACGACAGTTTGTTCCGAGCGGGGAGGGGGGGACCAGTACCACTACTCACCGTCTGCATGTTCGTATAGTAGTAGTTTCCATCCTTACGTCGAGTGCTCCAAGCACTTCCTTCGCCTGTGAACGAAACCCACCTCGAAATCAGATGAATCGCTCTCTTCATAGATGAGTGATTAGAAAGAAGTCAAGTCGAGGGGAAGAGTGGTCGTCGTTGTCGTAGAGAAGGGAGAGCGAGGAAAACAAAAACTTACATTCATTACCTCCAACACGGAGCTTGTGTAGTTCCTGAGTGAGATAAATCCCAGCTCGGGCGGCCCCTCCATCGGCGTACATATGGACGCGACCAATAAAGAGGGAAGGCGAGCGAGAGGGAGCGAACGGAGCAGAAGTCATTTCCCTTTTATCGACTCGTACTTTATTTCATATCGGCCGGATCAATCCTTTCAATTAATTCAAACAGTTCCCTGCAAACAACTCTGGATCCCCCATCCACCGCACCAACTCCCCACTCTCCAGATAGCTGGCCGGTTAAGTCCCCTGTACCATTCCGGTCTAATTAATACCTCTTCACCCTCGCACCTCCCCATTGAGACCTGGGGTTAGGGGGGGGAGGGCTTTTGAGTTTCCTAAGGCGATTCCACCCATTTCCCACCACGCACACACAT
>WJFA01001826.1:0-18758 GCA_009870155.1 Pseudobourletiella spinata
GTGATGGTGGCGGTGTGTGTGTGTATGGAGCTAGCCAGTAAGAGACTTGTCATGTACCCATTGAGGATTCAAAGACGGTCCCATTATTTATTTACTTTTTTTGTTCATTCATCGTCGCCTTCCGCTGCTCCAAGCTTTTGCTTTTCCTCCACCTAGTCCGCTCTCCTTTCCTCAGTTTCCCTTTCCGCCTGGAATTTTCTGGGTAGAGAACCTCCGCCGCCGTCCTTTTTATCCTTCTTCGTGGACCTTTTCACTGACGGAACACATGTGCTCGAGCCAACATCACAAGATAGACCGGTGGCACAGGGGCAGATGATCCTGTAGGACTGGAGAGCCTCCCGAGTTTCTCCGTTTGGGTAACTTAGTGTAAAATTGTCGGGTCGATTTCTTGGAATGCAGGAATCCCCTAACTGGCCCATGGGAAGACACGTCGGAATGCTGTATCGCATCATCCCTTAAAATATTTACAGAGGAATTATACTCGGCCCTCCCACACGTATCACCACCACCACCACCGCCGCCGCCGCTACTCAGATAGCAAAAAGTATTTTGTCTACACAAACACATGAGTACATGCTACAATCGCACACGTGAGGGCGCAGTCCGACTGGCACCAGCACACGCAATCCCATGCAATTACAATGAGGCTCCGGCATTGGCACAAGCATGCCTACAGAAACATACACGCACACATACAAACGCAGTAGCCACACAAAATGTGATTTTTATGTCATATTGGAAGCCTCACAGTCGTGTAGAGGCCTTCTTGGGCCTTCGTTGGCTTTAGTTTTACTCGAGAGAGATATGGAGCGACGATGAATATGGAGATAAACGAGGAGGAAGTCAGTCTGAATCCGCACACATTAAGCTACAAAAGGTTAGGCTCATCTCCTGATCCCGCCCGCTTTGGGTCCTTCTATCCCCTCTCTGCCTCTCTCTCTCTCTCTCTCTCTCTCCCTCCCTCGTGGAGGCTCCTTTGAAGTGCGTCAGCTCGACTTTTCAGCATACTTTCCCACTCGTTCCTCTCCCCTCCCTCTTATGCATATTAAGGTGGCATGGAATGGAAGAGATTTATGAGATTAAAATTAAGATTTCATTTTTGATTACATTACGAGATGCAAATGTCCCGTAACATAACCAATACCGGGCCCGACTACCAACCCCGCACAAACAAACGTAGTCATGTGTATGTACAAGAGGGAGTAGTTCCCCATCGTCTACAGCTTTGTACATATTGACTAGGGCTGAGGTTGAGTAGTCGTAGGTGGGAGGGTGAGTGTGCATATACGCACGGCCGGGAATGTTTGTCTTTTCCACTTTATGCTTCTTTACAGCAAGGTGACGATGACTGCTTATCTCTGCTATTTCCTCCCCCTCCAGCTGCTACCCACATCTTCCTCACAGTCATCTTGGCCGGAACTAAGTTAGTCCCAGTTCGAGCTTAATTATAATATTAATTATAACAACCCTACCCCACGAACGGGATACAACAGGGAGGGAAAGATAGGCTACAAGGCTCTTGACTCCGTCAGCTTCATCTCAACGACGTGGATGGGGACATGAGTGGAGCCGCGGCTTGGACTTTGAGCTTAAAGATTGAGTTTTAATGGGATGACGCTAATTCATTTAATGGAAAGTTAAATAGAAATTTAACAGACTTTGACACAGGGAGAAAGAGTGGTAAAAGTTTCATGTTTTTTTTACAGCTGAGCAGAAGGTTTGTGAGTGCCGGCAAGTGTGCTTAAATAAGTGCGAGTGTGTGTATGTGTGTGCTAGCATAGATGTGACGGAATTTTGAACAACAAGAGACAACCAAGTGGTTTCCCTTATTTGTCTACGCGATTAAGGAGTTTCAGCTCAGCAATTTTCCTACAGTTTACACTGGATTTCCCAAAGCCTCCTCGTAACCCCCCAATCTCATCGTCATCAGGAGTGTTTCTGGACCGTCTGCTCGGCGGCTTACAACTTTGTGTTGTCTATGCAGAACAGCATGTAAGCCTAGTCCTCGTGGACGGACTGCCTATATTTACTGGTGTGCCAGCATGCATAGATGTGCACAACTTTTACGCAACCATTTCACTTGAGCAAAATAATTGTACGGGTTTGAGTACGGCTGACAGGGCTTTAGGCAACCAGGTTGTTAGTTACTATCGGGAGAATAAGGAAAGTTTGACTGCCAGCGGATGAGCTCGTCCTTACGGCATACGCACACAAACACAGCCACATAAACACGTGAGCACAATCATAAGCGCACAAGTTCTCTCATTGGTTTTGTTTATTAGTCGCCCTCATGTAGAATAATTGTAGTGTTTCCTCAATAAATAAAATGTTTGTGACAGAAAGCAGGATAATTAATTATCAATTCCACTGCCAGTCATCAGCCAGTCCCCTTGTCGTAGAAACAAACGCGAGTACATACTTTCATCATGTGCCCTCGGCGGGAATGCCAGGGGAAGCAACAGTCTTGTCACTGGCACTGTGGCCAGAGCCTTATGTACTGAGAGCCTTTCTGAGTATTGACAATGGGCTAAACAATGCATATATGCGGCGGTGTGCGGACCATGCGGAGAGAAACTCATACTCTTCCATGATTGACAAGATTCTTGAACTTTCTCCCGTTCTTTCCCGCTCGCCCCCTTCCCACCAGCCCATCCAACTCATCTTGTGGGCTAAAAGCGTGACGGGAGATTGCGTGAATGATTTAGATGAAGCTTTCTCCCCACACTTTACCTGCCTGGCTGCCCCGCTCCCTATCTCCCACTAGCCTTGACTTTATACAGGCAATCCCTCTGAGATTGCAAAAATGTTGTGAAAGGATCCGAGAGGATCCAATTTTTACAGGAATTTCCCCGAAATTCTCACCTCGCTAACTCCTCACCCTCGCCCTTCGTTACAACGGATGCAGAACCGACGTTCAGATGAGATCAAATACAAAGTTTTAAAAGTTTCTCTCTCTCTCTCTCCCTCCCTCTCTATCCCTTGCTTGGCAAACAAACAGGCGGAAAAATCCGGGTGAGAGTACGGAGAGGAAGAGGGATAAAAGCTATGTCGGCAGAGCTAAGCCATAATATACTTATGCACCATGCATGGAAATGCGCTTTTACGCAAACCCACACGCACACACCCATCAACACACCCGAAAAAACGCACACTGTTACACACAAGGAGTGGCGGCAAAGTTATTTCTGCTTTTTTTTTTCATTTTCCCTTGCATATAAATTGTGTGAAGGCTCCGCGGAGCGGCGAAGAGAATTTTGATCACTAGCGGGTGAAACACGCTCTGTGTCAACATGATTAAAAATTTCCAACACTTACCCACGGTGCAGCAGAAGGATGTGGTGCAGTCATTACTGGAAGAGCACTCTCTCATCAGGGACTCCAAGGCGTTCTCCTCATCGTCCCGGAAGGCAGAGGAGATCGAAGGTGATAGTGTGGGCTTCGTGCTTGTTTTGGGAAAAGTCTCTACGCTCGTCAGCACAAGTGTGAGGAGGAGACCGCCAGCGACGGTAGCTCGTAGCGGCAAAAGTCTGACCGAGATTCTGCTCTTCATCATGGTGATGGTGACCGAGTTGTTGGAACGGGAAGATGGGAAGTGGGAGAGGGGAAGGCCGTAGAGATGGAGATAACAAGCGGGTCGTTTGGGTAACAAGCGGAGAGAGGAACAGCGGCAGACAGGGTAGTAGAAAGGATGGTTTATTTCCTTTGAAAAATATTTCCGCAAACTGCTCTCCTGATGATTATTACGAAGACGTTAAAGGAAGGACAGAGTTTCTGTCTTTCCTCCGTTGATTTCACCTTTTTAAGGAAATGAAAGGACCTCGAATGGGTGTGTGAGGGCGTATGTGTGCGGACGCCTATGTGTGCCCAGATTTCTGTCTCTCTCTCTCTCTCTCTCTCTCACGCTTTCTCCCTCTCTCTCTCTAACACACACGGTTGGTCCTCCTTCTCTTCGTCTGACTCTTGAGTATGTGCTCCCGCGGCAGTATAAGTCAACTTGTTATCACACTCCCACTGTCCTATATATTCCTTCCTTTATGGACCAGGACTTTGACTATATTTTACGATTTTATAATGGTAGTCTGAGCACTGGGAGGACGACTCTTTCCCTCTGTCACCACCGTCCTTTTTGTGGTTTCCTTCACACAAGTTCCATATTAAATGGAATACAATTGAGCAACACTTGGGCCACAGGACTTTTGTGCAGATTTCAGGAGGACCGGGAGATGCTGAGGTTCGTCCGTAAATTTGCTCGTAGAGACCACATGCGTCGCCCCGCACACAAAGTCAGTGTGAAATTTCAGGGGAAAAAGTTGAGCGGTAGCAAGTGTAGTCTACTAAGGAGATGGACTTGAGGGAGGAAAAGTTTCTAAATAAAAGACGTGTGCACGGGCATAAGTTGAAGTTGAGCCTACGTTTGTGAGGATTTGTATGAGCATGTGAGTATGTGTAAGATTGTATGAAGCTGGGAACGTATCCAGCCGCTCAAATGTGCGTGTGAGCTTGTGTGTGTGTGTGTGTGTATGCGTGTGTGAGTGTAACACTGAATCCAATATGCTGGCTTTGCACTTATGAGGATACTAAAGTTATCCAGTTGGCAAAGGCACTAAGGAACTATGTGAACGACCCGGAGAAGTAAAAGACGTGGAGAAGGAAGAAGATGATGACGATGATATCTCGTTGAAGAGGAGAAAAAGTTTCTCTCAAATATTATTGCACAAGTCTGTCGGAGACGAATCTCTTATGATTTTATAGTGTGTGTGAAAGAGATGAGTGTGCGAGATTATCAAAGTTTTCACCCTCACGGTGTCTAACTAATAATGTGTGCCTCTGTCTGAGACTCCCTCGCCCGTCAAAGCGCAAGTATTTTATGTGCGATTTATGCAAGCGAGCTTGAAGGTGAATGCCAGCAGCTCTGACTTGGCCAGAAGTGTTCCTTAATGCTTATCGTTACCGTGGTAAACACCTTGGGACTTTACGTGCTTGTTTACACGCATGAACACATGAACACACACACACACACACACACACATAGGCATACATAGTCACCAACGTCACCTTAATAGTCGTCACCAGTGCATCATCATCATCATTCTCGAATTTTAGTGAGAATCCCTTCTTAATTTAGAGGGATGAGTACGGAGAGCATGAGTTCATCAGTGAGTTATCCTATATGACTTGTTTTCATCCTCTTCGAATGGAGGGGCTGCGTTTATGTGAGGAAGTAAGTTTGTGCGCGTGATTCGTGGGGGGTGATATCGGACGACAACTGCTGTCATTAGAAGTTTCCAGTAGGGCGGTAGTGTGGTAGGTAGGTAGTAGCATTATGAAGTGCATCAGCATGCCAGAGAGCAGAACCTGGTTTCCCATGGCCTCCCTTCACTTTGCCTCTGTAATTCCCCATTACTCCATCCCTGGCCGAGTGAGAGGTTGAGACCAAGTTGGTGGAACTAACACAAATAAATCTCACACGCAACCTGTCACACATCCCCATAGCTCACTCGCTCCAGACAGCCACGTTAATAATTTAATCCCCCAACGAATCAGTTACCTACGCGGAAGGGATTCCTGATTTTTTCCATGTTATTGTCATGAAGTAAAAAAAATCCAATTAGTACTTTGTTTGCAAACAGTCCGAGTTAAAGAATGGACTTGCATTAAAATAATCATAATGTATGCAGGAAAGTGATGCCTCCAGTGAATGAACACGGTTGTTTGTTCTTGTTATTATGATGCCAAGTGATCAGCGAAACGAATGATAATGGAGTTGTACAGTGTAGTGTCTTTGCTGATGTGACTATGGAAGGTAAACATACTCCATGTTTTCGAACGAACTTGATTACTTGATGACTCATTTGACGGGGGTGGGTGTATGAGGAAATTCCTTTTAGCTCATCTTCAATCTTCAGCACAAGAAAGGTGTCGGCTTGAGGGGTCTTGCCATGAAAGGATGAGCATGTAGTTGATATTGTAGTACTTTGTTTTTCGTTTTGATGATGAGGGGGGAGGTGGGAGGGGTGGGAAGTGGGAAAATTACGCGGATTTCGAACTATTCATTTGAAGCTTTTTCCAGGCGTGTGTTGTGGATTGTGGATTTGAATGGGGGAAATTGTGGTTGGAATTAGACGTGCGTTGTTCTAATGATGCAATCAAGAAGGCTCTGTGGTATAAGAGTGGTAAGGAAAAAAGGAGATTCATCCATTGATGGTAAAGTGAGATCCGCCATTTCATGCTCATCTCCATCTGCAATAATATTACGTACGGACAATTTGGCACACATTGTGTCCCCGTTCTCGTGCCCCATTCGGTGCAAAAGTGTGGTCTGGTAATAACGGATTGTCGTCATCGTTGTCGTTCTTGTGGTGGAGCTATATGCTTCTCTATAGCCGCAGCTATCGATCCGTTTAGTTCGTTCTTGAAGAAGTGTGAGCATGTTGTTGATGGAGTCATTGTGTTGTTCTGTATTGTGTACTTGATGATGATACATTCAATAAAAGGCGAAGAGAGCGGAATAAAGAGAGAGAGAGAGAGAGAGAGAGAAGGGGACAGGAGGGAGGAGATTGGACATGAGTTGATTTTATATGTCAAAACAACTTAATCTACATTTTTCTTCATTATCGACGCCATATCATGAGTCTGTGTGCCATCATTCTCATCTTTTTTTCTGCATCCTCTACCACGGCTCGCTTGGTTCGTTCTGATAATTGGCTTATAAAATTTTCTGCATTTGGACATCAAAATGTGAGCGCTGAATGGGAGTTTTTTCCCCATTCTTTTGCAGTTTCTGCCGCTGGAGAGCCAATTAGGATAGGAGAGATAGTATACAGTGTACACGTATTTTTTCTGTCAAATCGACTGTGTGCAGGCGCATAAGTTAGGCGGATATGTGTGTGTACGGTGGTACAACGTGAGGTCTGGGTGGAATAAGGAAAACGAACAAAGAGCAACGAAAATAAGTGTATCGAGCTGAACGAGGATGCGCTGGGATGGCAGATGATAATTTACGAGGAATTTATTGGTCACGGATTCAGCGTACAGCCTTGAGAGAGAGAGCGAAGAGAATGGTATGATAAATCCGAAACATGTTCATTTTTGTTCACAATTTTTATGCATGATAACTTGAGTGAGCAACTGGAACTCTCATCGCATCAACTTTGGATTTTTACAGATATCCACCAACCCCGCGTGTCTGCATCTCCTTCAGAAATTTTGAATGTCAAGAGAATGACGTGAACTTTTCCAGCCTGCCGTCTATTAAGCTCGCTCCGCCCAACCGTTTCATTCTATTCTCCTTCCATATCCTCTGTATGCCAATTATCCGGTACATTTGTGCGGGGGGTGTAGGGCAGAAGCCCCATACATGAGTAGAATCTGATATGTGCATGTGTGCGTGTTAGATTTTGTCGGCCCAGAGCCTCCTGTCCTAGTGTACCCCGTATGGACGAGGAGGGTGAAACAAAATCCTGTAAGTTTCTGCAGTCCACCGTCATTCACATGACGGTAGTAGTCCTGTCGTTTTAATGCTCATTAGGGAGTTAACCCTGAATACTTAATAAACACGACGAAAAGAGATGAGCTCTGTGCGGATATTGGGCTTCTAGTCTCAAGTACATCCAAGCGTTCTCATCCACAATCCACAAGGTACATACTCTTGTACAAGGCGACGGTGGAAAGTTGGGAAGGGGGATTCTCCACACATGTAGCCGAAATTGACCATGCACACAATACCTTTATCCCTTCCTGTGCTTTTGCTGGCTGGGATGGTTGGGAAAGAAAGACCTTCAGAGCCTTCCAAGATCAATGTAACATACACCTTATATGGTGTCATGTGTGAGTGGAGGGAGATAAAATTCGGGCTTTTGCTTTTACGGTACTCATAGGGCGAGCCATAAAAATATTTAATTTCGTAAAGGAAGCCTCAATTTGATTTTTAGGCCTGTCCCCATGCGCTCTTGCCGCGCTTTGTAGTATCTACACTCATGGAACGGAGATGAAGAGCGAGTCAGAGGGCTACTCCTCGTTCACTCTATTGATTTTAGTACTTTGTGTGTGAAATTTTTTCTACTTATGTTCCCCCATCTCGCTCTTCCTCTGTCTCTACAAACAGGAGTAGCCCAGCTTGGGGTGCCAGGAGCAGAAACGGCCTGCTTGAGCTTGCTGATCTGAAAAGAGAGATGTATTTTGCAAAGGAAATTATTTTTTTTTGCTCTCGACTCGACGGCAATTTCCCCAATTGACTTCGTTCAGGCTGTACGCTCAAAAGAACTCATCTTTCATTCAAATGGACCCATGCAAGCATATAAACTACGACAAGGGCAATGTTAGTCTAGCTTTATATCGCAGCTAACCTTCCACCGTTGCTTCAAGTGCAGAGGAAGATCGACGGCAGCGACAAGTTACTACGTGACTCCTGATGATGGGGGCCGACTTTGAGTTTCTATGTGTACGTTTCACAGAGCAGCGAGAGTCATAAGGGCCGAAGGAGGAACTCGCGGCTTCGTAGTGTGCTCATCGGGGAGGGAATGATATCTGCGAGGAGCGAAGGGAAAAAAAGAATTAGCACAAATTCGGTGGAAATGGAGGAAGCTACCCAAAATTAGCGACAGCTTGTCTGCATTAGATGGGAAACTCCACCCTCTTCCCCTTAAGAAGAAGTGGGCTCGGCTCATGTCTCCAGTCAAGTCCCTCCGGAGGGATTCTCGTTCAGCGTAAATATGAGACGAAGCCGCAACCGAGATTTTCACTGATGGACATTACGGAGCTCATTTAAGTGGAGGGAGGAGGAATAGTAGGAGACGAGGACGACAGTACATGGACTCCCCTTGAGGGTTCATTTAGATTCGAAGGAAGCCATTGATTGGCATTAGAGGCGAGATGATCAAATAGGATGGGACTACGATGGCTACGGCAGTTTGTTTGTTCGTCTAATTTGGGAAGACCCTTGGCTGGCTGACGAATTTAATGGAAAGTGGAAAAGGCGTGTTTATTTGTGAGTCTTTTCTAGCATTCTATAAATTTAATTACTCTCTTGTGGCAGTGCTGATGGCGATCGCGGCGATGGCAGTCATCGTATGGTAAGGGGAACAGACATTTTGGATTCTCCGGCGCAATGTGTCTTGCATATCGGGTCTAATAGTACGCGAGGCTCTTGCTGTGTGACCGCGTTACGTGCTCCCACCATCCCCGCGCGATAGCAACCCACACTCTCTCATCCTACTCCCCCGCGTGCGGCAGATATTTCAGAGGGGCTTCCAACAAGACACATACACGGGCGTGCTGAAAATGCCCCGCAAGTTGATCCTGCCAGTAACCGGAGCACATAGTCGTTAGTTTAAATCCGATGCGGACTACAATGGATGCAGTAGTTTGAGCAACTTTGCTAGCACTGTAGTCAATGGTAGAAGTGCTACTACATGGGGCATATATGGTGGCTGCGGTGCGGTGGTAGTGGCGTCAGCATGATCATGGTAGGCAGGATGTTCTGTTCGGGTAAAATGTTCCACTGAACTTTGCGAGCCTGCACAGGTTCAGATAGGCTGAAAGCGAAGCTCCAGCCGTGCCGTGGGTCTGTAATGAGAATGAAAGGTCGATTCGGGATACATTTATTGTTGCAGTGCTATAAAGCAGCCCTGGTTTCCCTTCTCTTACTCAAAATCTTACCTAATTGCCTGTGCGGCCATTAGAATGCCACTTTGGCTCCCCCTTACCCTACCTCCATCCCTCCCTATCACTTTCTCGATGTACGGATATACCTCTCGTCTCTCCGTCTCAAAAGTAACCGTTTGGGAATGGTAGAAGAAATTCCCTTCAATGTTCAAGTGTGCATATGCTCACACAAGCCTCTCTTCTCCAATCATGCCAAGAGATATGGCTTCGATAATTCACCATTACAACAAGGGCTTAGGGACGATTAAGGATCTAAATATATATAATGATCCATTACCACTCCTCAACAACGATCCTGATACGGACTCCCGGTAACTACTTTTCCGGGACTCATCCACCCAAACACGCGCAGTCCCGCAAACATCAGAGTGAACGCACATGGGCCCGGTCTCGAGTTTTAATCACACTTAATGCCTGGATTTTCCAACAGATTTTTTAGGCTTTACTTCCACTCCCTCTTAACTACTTGTATACTTTATAGCGGCCAACGAGACCGGTAGGGTTCTCTTGCCTGCGTATACAGTATACACTGAAACTCGCTAACGTTCGGATTTCACTGCGGACGCCATGCGATTTCTTCATTTGGAAATTTACGATTATTTACAAGTGATAAACCTGCGGCGAGGGTTTAGGGGAAGCATTAGGTTTCATTTCTAATGGCTACAGCATCCTTCAGATGCAGCCGGGCTGGAAGGCTGATAGTTTAACTCACACGACTTTTGTGCTCGCAAAATGTTAACCTTGTTTGCCTGAGCTATAGGTACCAGAAGTTGCAATTGAAGCTTTGCTCCAGATGATGTTCAACAGAAATTAGAAACGTACTCACCTAAACCCCATTTGCTTCAGGCCAAACCTAAAGGTCAAACTCGGCAAGTTTGAAACGGCAAGTTGCATGTTTAGTAGCTGTGAGGAGGGTTGCGAGCAGCATAAATAGTATATAGGCAGATGGCAGATGAAACAGCCGAGGGCGGGAAAAACTTGGATGACGTATGCAGTGTTTTGATGTTTTGACTACGTTGCCACGGTTATAGCGTGTGTCTATCGATGCAACTTGTTCGTTTCACAGGCAACCAACAGCCGACACATGTGTTGTATAAGCTTGGGAAGGCAAAGCGCTATGTTGTGTGTGGAATAATCTGAAAGTTTAGTGGTACGAAAAATTAATATTATCATGTAAAGGCTCCCAGTCAATCTCAATAACAGCGTAATTCGAGGAGATAGATGTAGTAAGATTCCTTAAATTTAATTTAGATCCAACGATCGAAGAAAGTGTTTTTCCTTTTCATAACTCATGTCATGCATAAATTCGTGCACTGCTCCTTTGCCAGACTGGGCCAAAATTTGAAATTCCTTACTGATTCGCTCCAAGTCGTCGACCCGACATGAGTGACGAGACACTATTCAGAGCCATTACGGCGGATCAAGGGGGAACGTTATCAAATCAACAATTGACGGAGAAGCTTGTGACGGAACGGATAAAGTCGGAGCAACATCGCCTAAATTATGAACGACTTCGGTGTCTGTATGAAAAGTAAGACCGGGTGTTCTTTTTAGTCATTTTGAGTGGCATATGGTAGTAGTAGTGAAATGCTGAGGCTATTTGGTATGCAACAAAAGTTGGGCGTCAAAATGGAATGAATAATTCATATACAGAAATGTCTGTCCGACTAATGTTCTTGGCTGTATTGATGTTACTCTGATGGCGGCATAATTCAGTACAAAGTGCACTAACTAGGCTAATAATGAAATGGTGATGCCCCGGAATAAAACAGTGTGAATCAGATGTTCTGCGAAGTGGAATTTGCAAGTCAAAGGGTAGGCTTTTGAAGGAAGGCTGGAAAAGTATGGTTGGTGATTTGTGGGAAAGTGTTTGTGGTGGAAATGGAGTGGCTTGTGTACGATCAAGCCAAGTATATCTTTTGATTCAATTCATCTAGGTTGCAGCAGGACATGAAGCAGCAGGACAGTCAAGATCGGATTGCGAGCCTGGATGTGGGAAGTCAGCCGGACGAAGATTTGACGCGGCTCCGAGAAGTTGGTGAAAGTTGTGGTCCATCCTTCGAGTTTACTCACCCTCTTTCCACGTCCGCTCGTCCTTGTTCGCCTGAAGTCCGTGACCCACTCCAGTACCCATCTTGTCTTCCGCTCCTTGGTAAACCCTCCCCTCCAACTAATCTCGTGAGTTCCATTAGTTTTCCCTCGTTTCACGTAAATAATTTTGTATGTAGTTTGTACGGTTGGTTGACTTTGAAGGCTGTGCAAAGGATTTGCGAGGGAGTGTAGGAAAGAAATTGGATGCAAAAGTTTTGTGAGACCCTTGATTGATGGCCTGGTCATTTAATATCGTAGACGTATGACATGATGGAAGATATGATCCCTGGCATCAGTGCGGTTCCACATAATGAAATCTTGAGGCAGTGCAACCGTTGGAAGGAGTTGTACCTAAATCTTCTGGATGAATTCCAACAGTACAAGTACGCCACAGATGCTTTCCTTATAAGCAACGATGACGTGCTCGCTGAAAAGGTCCGTACAGAAAGGGAAATGAAAGGAATGTGCATATGTGGGCCAGATAAAAGTGAGGCTAATCTGAGAGGTTTTCGTGCCCCTGTCCGGATTTTTGATCGAATATTTTGTATAGGTACGAGAGGGAAATCAGCAGCTGGAGGCAATCAGGAGGGAACAGGAGTCTGAGTTGCAAAAACTCAGATTCAAGCTGGATGCCGCGATAAGAGATAGAGTCGTACTGGAAGCGGAAATCAAGGTTTGTGGTCCGAGGAAGTAAGCCTATGGGCATTTGTTGTTGCATGCTGATCACCTTCACTAACTGTTTTTACAAATTGTGATGAATGGATGAGTGTCATGCATAAGTGACGTGCGCCCTTGGTAGCCTGCTATGGTCTAAAAGGCCACAGGGCTAGTGGATCTGGCTAGTTTTGAATGTGTACTACATATGTAATATGTATCTGTGGGTGGCTGAAACTAAAGGCAAGGAAACTCCATCGATTCTGGGCTCGCTGCGGATGAGTCTGGAGCTAGCTTGAAAGTTTGACTACGAGCTGTACGCATCCGTAGTCTCTGAAGCACAGAGCTTAGATAAGGGAATGAAAAATAGTTTAGCCATAATTCATTCATTTGAATACATCCTAAACGGTTGTCTAAGCTTACGGAGAGAAATGGTTGAATTGATGGTGGGAAACATTATAATTTCATACGACAGGCGATTCGTGAGCAATTGGCAGAGACGAACGCGAAACTCCAGGAAAAGACTTTTCTTGCTGAAGCTCTTCAACGGCAGATTGATGAGCATACCATGGGCACCTCTCTGGAGGCAAGTTGAAATCTTAGATAAGGCTTCTCATTTTTCATAATGCTCGACTGTCTGATAGAATAATTCTGTGGCAACCTCCGGCCCACATAATTTCTCTTCCTTCGCATTCCTACCTGGAAATTGATGCTGCCTATCTGCGCCCCCATGTCGAAGTATTTGCTTTCATGTACCCTGGCTACCTCTCTCGCCCGCTTCTCCCTAGTTCAAGCGTCCTCTCCACTTCTAAAGCTTGCGGCTGAATTCCGCTGCTTGTGGCTTATGAATTTTTGATGAGGTCGTGTTCCGTCAGCCTTCAGGAAGTGAGATAATAGTCTTGGAGTCGGCTGATCCTCAAGTTCCAAAATTAATATCTGGGAGGGGTCTGCATGGGTAGTTTAGCTTGTATTTTATTACTCATACTGGGCTCAATCTCTGATTTTCAGAAACGTTGTGATTTGCCACTCCACGCAGAAATTGAGAACAAACTCAGTGCTGCCGAAATACGGGTACAATTCCTTCAAGAAGAGGTATCTGAAATGAGCGAGAAGAATGTTCTCCTTCAAGATAGGATCCTCTGTATCATTCAGCAAAGTACGAAAGAAATCACGACGCTACGGAAAGCACTTTCAGGTACCGAAGATACTGCAGTGAAAGAGCGTGTGCAGCTACAGAGTCAGCATGAGGGTATGGTGCTTTCTCACAATACAGAGACGACGAGAATGGGAAAGGATGGAACTAAAGCGGCTGTTTCGATTGCAGAAGCAATTCAGCATCTTCAGATTCAACAGGCTTACATTGAGGACTTGGATAAGTTTGTGAATGAACGGGTGGAGGAGAATAGAGCAGTTTCAAAGCAGGTGCAGGATTTCGCGTCCCAAGTTGCCCAGGAAACTGAACAAACGTTACAAGTACGTGTGTGTGTGTGTGTGATGTGTGATGGCGAAGGCAAACGTTTACTTTGTTTGTATTGATCTCGATTCGCTGCTTTGTGGTTTTTATGTACTCCTCCTCAGCTACTAGAGGATCGGCTGAAGAATGCACTGGACGAAAAGGTCAAATTAGAAGATGCATTACTTCGTGCCAGCAAGGTCATTCGGGAGTTGACTGAGGAGGCTAGACGGCAACGGGTTACAGCTTCACGATTTATTACACACATCTATCAAATATTATCGATTCCGCCGGGAGATTCCTGCAACGAAGTCTCGGAGCTGCGGACGCTACCCTACGTCGTACTGTGCGACAATATTATCAATTCTATCGATGAGGACTGCGATATGGCTCATACGTACGCTATAGATACAAAAATCCATATGAAGGAATTACTGAAGCGAATCATCTTCTGGAGTCGGCAGTTTGAACTCCAGAAGAAGCAACTGCGGGAAAGAGTGGAACAACTGGAGCAGCTCCAAGGAGAGCTAAAAAAGAATATGGTGGAGGAAATTGGTCGTTATCGAAAGGTAAATTTTGTTAAGGTGGAATTATGACTCATGGTGTGAGTTAAAGAATCTCATAAAGTAAATGATTAACACTATCTAGAAATGCAGCTTCTATCGGGACATTCTGAGACGGTTACGGGAGAATATAGGAGTAGAAGTAGTGGACCAGAGCTTACGTAAAATTTTACCTCCCAGAATTTATGAACAAGCGGGTAATTGGTTGAGTAAGTCAAAGAAAGAATCTCAAGAGGATCACATACATGCACTGCTTCGCGCATCGTCCTCTGATAAACTCGTGGGGATGGAGGAAGATCAATTGAATGTTCCCACGCCGATGACCAGGGCTTCCCAGGCTCAGCGAAAATTTGGACCCGCGGCAAGCACTTACTGTCGCCCCTTCATTAGTGAAAACTTACAGACGTATCTGAAAAAGCATGAGAAATTTGTACATATTTTGGATAGCGTGGAGAAATACTTAGGGAGTCCTGAAAAATGCGAAAACGATTGTAACTGCCTAATCGATGATGAAAATTAGTGCTTTTATTGTTGTTAAACTGGAGCGCCGTCTCATTCACAAGTGTTAAGCAATCGCACTTGCATCTCACAAAAGAGATTATCGGAATCTTTCAATAACTCCAGCTTTAACCGAGGTAATGCGAATTCACGAAGTACAAAACGGAAAGACATAATGGGTACACTACACGAAAATATAATTTGAACTTCACGTAACGCTTTTATAGTTGTAATTACAATTTGTTCTGAGTCTTCTTTAATACAATGTTAACGCTCTCAAGAACAAAATTATAATTATATCGCATCTTGCGTAAACTATCCGTTACAACTTGAACTTGAGCTTCATACTCTAAAGCGAACATGAAAATCTTACTATATTTCCGTTTTTAGAAGAAATTGCAGCTAAAAAATTACGAATTTACTTAGTTATCTAAAAGTCTCGGAGTATTTTCGCGTCCAGTTTTGCTCAGCTCATTAGTGACGAATGCGGAAAACTGAACAAATCGTTCATCTTCCATTAATTCCGCAAAAGCTGTGATCGGATCTTCACACGAGTCTAGCTTGAGGATACCAGATCTGACCGTAGGATTCTCAAAGTGTTGTCGAAGTTGAGTCAAATTATCTGAAATCCAACAATCAAGGTTTCAAAACGTCTCAAGGTGACGATGGATGCATCCATCACACGATAATAAAATAAAGCACACACCTCCTTCAGTCAACATACGAAGTTTCTCTGGAGGCACTGTATCTCTGGTTGGATAAAAGTATTTTCTGCTTGAACTTCCAACGTTACCAGATTCATTGTTAGATACCTTCACTGGCAGTAAACACGATGGATCGGTTTTATGAACCTTGCAGCAATTCACGGAGCAGCTAGCAAAGAAAAGCAACGGATAAGTAAAATAAAACACTGATCGTTACATCTGTATTCATTCTGTTTAAGATAAAAACACAGCTAGTTGCCACTTACTACTTCCTTAAGCATGTCGGACATTTGTATGGTGGACCCTCCTTGCCACATACTACACAATTCTTAATAGCTTGGAGAATACTCACTTCGACACCCGATGATTCCTCAGCAGTTGTTGCGTCCGCAGTACTTGGCAACTGCGAAGGTAAATTCTCTTGTGATTCCATGTCAGGAATGCTCAGACAGAATCCTCCACGAAGTACGGTTAAATGCTCACAGGGAATTATTGTTCCATGAATGCATTACTGTTGGGTTTCTTAAGGTTCGTCGTTCTTTAATTACTAGTACCAGCTTCTCACAAGTCACAATCCCACTGAAACTGGGAGAGAACACAATTGAGAGCATGAGCACGAGCACAGTAACCGAACAGCATTCCATCATCGTAGGAATTCAACTTTCGCGCTTTCTGCAATTGATTTGTTGCTCAATGGTAAAGTCTTGGGTTGGGTAGGCATTTCAATTCTAAAATGAACGCTCTTGTTCGTCGGGTGTCCATTGGGTGTTTTCTCGGTTCTCCATTAATTTTATCGTTTAAAATTTTGAAAACAGCAACCCAGCTAGATCTATAACCGTTGCATTGATTTGTATGGCTACTACTTGCCTAATCCACCATTACGTTTCCAGTGTGTCCTAAGTTGATCCAGATCCAGTTGACGCAGTTGCTGTGCGCCTGGCCCATTGTGCTTCATGCATGATATTTTTTGAACTAAATACCGTTGAAAAACTAAATCCAACTAAACTACTCACTAGCATTGTCGCTTTTCTTTCCTAGACTTGGAATGTAGCCGATGTCAGTATGCATGATATGACGTACAGTTCTGCATGATATAAAGAACTTATGACCCGGTTATTAGTGCAACTGGCTCAGCTGGTAATGAATTCTTTAAATGACCTGTTGTCCTCATTTGTTGACTAGTTTCGCATGAGGGAGGATTTGAATTTCCTATTTAAATTTTAGTTAAAACACTTGAGGAATAAGACGTCCGGTCCGGGTTTCAAACATAATACAAACGATACCTGGTTTCTTCGCCCTTCCATGATTACGTACTTTCAAAAAACTGAACCAAGTGCCACGCAGCGAATCCTTCTAGAAAGTAGTGGAACTGGAGTAACAGTAATGCGTTATGGGTAAGCTCAAAGGAATTTTAAGAAAAGATTAGTATCAGGGGAGCTATGGGAGGAAAAATTAGGAGGTTAATCGGTAGCAGATCCCCCTCGCGCCGCACAGCTTCCGCATATTCTTCTAGTTTGCATGCTGGAATTTCCTTTAGTCCTTAGTTCCATTAGTATTCGCGTATTTCACGATGAGCAGAAAATAAATCCCACGTCCGAGCAAAGGTTCGACTGTGATCCCTTTGTCCTCACATTCCATTTGATAAATTAGTCGGGAACGTCAAACGATCTGAAGCGAACACTCCACACTAGATACTAGTGGTAACACTAGAAGTAAGAAAAATGCAATCAAGCAATTAGAGAGCCAAGACGAGCCAAGGACGAATGAGTTCCAATTTATGGTAGTTTATTTGATAAAATAATCGCTGCGTACAGGTAAACTGAGGAACGAAGTTAATGAGGGAAAAGGGTAAATTACTTGGAAAGTATTAGTTAACAGTCGGTAAAAAAAAGATCACAGCACGGAAGTTCCAGGAATCGCTCCCGTTTAGCACTACATTACTGGGCATCCTTTCAGAACCTAATAAAAGCCCATAAAGCCAATCTGAAGATTCGCAAGGAAAAAAATTCACGTATAGTAGAAAATTAAATGATGTGACTAAAGGTTAGCTTTGAAATATTGAATCCGAAGTACTGAAGTGATCTGATGAATAAACTGAAGAGAAAATCAATGGTTAGGGCTAGTGATACTAGCTAACATGAATAGAAAAAGAAGGGTAAAGCTCCCTACTCGTCCATCATTTCAGTGCAAGGATACATCCTACTTTTAAGCTGGGCGTACACGGAGCAACTTTTCCGACATGAAACGGGAGTTTCATGAAGCTCAAATTTCAATAATGCGTACACGGGGGAGTGCAAGTTTCACGAAGGCAATTTAAATAAAGTACAAACAAGAAAAAAACTTCCCCGTTGAGTTTGAATGGACAACCAATCACAGGAATGAAAGATGTAAGAAATTGCATCTTACAGACAATTTCTGACGCACTTTTTAAAAACATCAGTAAAGTACATAGAAACAAAAAAACTCCCTCGTTAAGTTTGAATGGACAACCAATGACAGGAATGAAAGATGCCAGAAACTGCTGCTTGTAGGCAATTTCTTGCATGTAGGATTTTGAGGCAAAAATTTTCACGCAATATTTCAAGTTTTGTGCAAGGAAGGTGCTCCATGTACGCCTTAGCTTTCGTCCGCAACCTCAACTTAAAATTTTCTTGCAGCCATATCTGGCCTGGTATTGCTACACAGGGTAACTTTCTTGCACGAAACGTGCAACACTTCGCGTAATGTGGCACTATCGCATGTACGTGTTCAGTCGACCTGAAATTTGCTCTTCAAATCCTCCATGCAACTTGCACCTACGTTCCACGTGCCAGTTTTTTTGGTTTGTTTGTAATTCCATTGTATTTTTAAAAACTCGCCAATTCTGAAACGTCTAATAGCGGCAAAATTCAATTCAATATATATTTCGCTGCCTGTGTAGTGTACACTACAAAATGAAAGAGCTTCATGTTGACGCTGCGCGAAGAAAAACTAGCACGAAACTACCGGTTCTTGCGCAAGAATAATGCTCCGTGTATCAGTGTACAAAGTGTGTAGTGTCAGTGTGACGAGCCAGCGTGGCACTTTGCCAATAAAGATCAGGTGATTCAAACATGTTCCCGCGCGGTTCCGATTGGATTTCGAGCAGGCAGG
>WJFA01001827.1:0-18750 GCA_009870155.1 Pseudobourletiella spinata
GCGGATCATCTGGTTGGATCCGATCTGTTCCGACCCTTAGCTGCGGCTGATGAGCAGAGCATTATGTAACCTACGTGTGATGTAAAAAACTCATGTGAGAGGTTGAAAAGCTGCAACACTGACAGGAGGAGGAAAGCAGCAGAGATGATTACAAATATCTGGTCAAGCTGGTCACAATTTCTGAAAAGGGAACATTCGGCGAGGGCGACGCCAGCAAAAAGTAATCCCAGTTCGAGTAACTGAAAAATTGATATTATGGTTTGAATTAACACAAAGTTAGGTGCAAAGTTTGAAGAAAAATTCGGTCCGTACGATGTTAACTGCCACGATGATGTAGGCTCGTCGTCCGTATCTGAGGCAAAAGTAATGACACATTTCTGTAATTTCACAGATACAGTATACTCCTTTACAATTTAGTGCCTCAGTCTAACACTGGAACAATGCAAATTTCCAGTAAAATCGCGCACTCTGGGAACGGAACTCACTGAAGCATCTAGTAATAGTGATTATTATTAGGTTCGTCGTTAGCATTTGCAATATTCACATGACGGTTTGATTTTCAAACCTCGGATGAGATACTGCGAGTTTGTGCTCCAGTACTAACTTTCAACCCTTTTATCTTAAGATACGGTAGCAAATAACTGTGGAAGGAAGTAGGAGGATTATCAGTTGCCACATGTGCGTTATCATTGTGCCGTTGTCAACATTGGAGTTGTTTCATACTTTTAGCCCTAAATATCGTGATTCAGCTTTGAACATCCTATCCGCTGATTGCTACCCCGAGAAGTCCGTTGTTTGCGACGCAATTCTGCTCGGATTCACTGACGGAATTCACTCAATCTGTTTTTATGTTACCAGCATCTGTATGCATACACTAGATCCCCGGTGAATTTGTTGTTATTGCTGTTGTGTTTTTTCCTTCTCCTACTTGCCTAGTTTGCTCCACGAAGGAGGGGAGAGTCTATTAGGGGAACACAGATCGAGTCGAGTCAATGTCTGGATTAGGGGGGTGCTTCCTGCAGTTGCCGTTATCATTTTCATAAAAACCACTCATAATAACTGTAAAAGAGCAAATGAGGAAGGTTATTCCCCGCACTTCCTCATGTCTTAGTAAACCAACATACTGAATCCGCGAGCTTCGACCATAATACATGCTCCAATCCTGCGTACTTTCAAGCCATGGAAGTGTTGGAACAGCACACACGTTCATTCTGATATGATGTGGAATACTATTGTTACGAGCCTTCTCGGGGTACACGAACCTATTACTTGGAACGTTATTATGTACTGGAACATGTTACTGAACTAAAATGAACAACCCACAAGCCAGATTGATACTCTGTGTTGCGATACACCGGGAGAGGGGAAGAACAAGATTCTTTCGGCGTGTAAAAGTGCGTGCGTGCGTCCGGCGGTGTGAGATCTGAATGCATAAAAGGCTCTTGGGCTCTTGTGCTCACCTTAAGCCCTTCTCCCGCTCACAGTTTTTCATTCAGCGTTGTGGAATGAAAATACTGTAAGAGAGAAACTTGAAGAGAGTTTGTACTCGCGTCGGATGCATCTGGACGATTAGCCTCCTAATTAATTCCAGTAAAGTATTTTAGGGGAATGAGTCTCTTTTGCATTCACAAGGTTGTACGAAGAATTCTTTGACTCATCTCCACCTTTTCTCCAGAAATATTTCACCCCCGCCGCCGCCGCGATCTTCACGGAGGAGATAACTCGGGACGTCTAATATATTTCTGACTGATTTAACACCCACTTTTAATATTTATGACAGCATGATTCCTTCCGCGTCTTTGCCATAAGCCCATAGCCTGCTATAGGAAACGATGTTTCCTCCTGTGTTCTGGAGTAGAGGATCCGGCGGCTACTTGAACAGGCTCCCTACATGAAAAACGAGGGAGGGATGAAGGGAAAACAAAACGTGCTACGGTCTGCGAGCGGGATAAAAGCCTGAACGGATGTTCAGATAAGAGTCAGAGGAGAGCGAGGGGATCTCCGGGATGAGATGAGAAAGAAGACCGGGGAAGATAAAACAAATTTGAACTGTCACACCTAATTGAAAACGGAAAGAAAATAGATACGGAAAGAGAGTTAAGTGTTGGGTGACTGGAACGTGTGTTGCTCTTATAAAGAGGTCCACATCCATGTTACACAGAGCCATGGCGGAGTCACATATGGGATTCACCTATTTTGAGTCTCGTCTCTCGTCTCCACTCATGCTAATAAGCCGCGCAAATTCTCTTTCTTTTATGCAGCCTTCTATTACTGGCCGATATCTGCGTAGCTCTGTCATTTTAGCAAAAAACGTCCTGGTGGCTTCGCCTTCCGCTCGCTTCTGTACGTACTGTATATATTGGACGAGAATGAGAGAGAGAGAGAAAGAGAATTGTTTTTCCTCGCCAGTCCTCCGAATGATAACGAACTGGATTTTAATATTCTCCTGGGAGATACTAGGGAGTGGTGTTGTTTGGAGGGATGCGACGTGGTAGAATCACTTTAGTCCAATATCCCTATAGAACAACAAAGTGTGAGGGAAACGAAGTTTATCTCATTTGTTTAACCACCATCGCCCCCTCCTCCAAAGTAATTCCATGTTGTATTCAGTCCTTGTATCCAGGCCAAGGGATGATCTACATCCGGGTCATACCGTCTGTCACGCCCAACTTACAGAATATCTAGGCCCCCATATTATTCGTAAACTACAATTTACAGGGCCGAGATGCAGATGGCAATGGAAGTTGGAACGAGAAAGCGTTTGGCACTTCCTATAAAATACTGTTGATTTTTCATTTCGAGGCAAGTCCGTCACGTGTCACGTCACATAGTTATGCACCTCCAAGCTCCTCGTTGCCATAGGAAAATGCTGGTTGAGCGGAACTAAGAGAAACTTTATTGAAATTTTCCATGTTTTGAAACAGTTTTGATAATAAAGAAGTCCACAATTCTCTAGTCTAATGAATTATCCGTTACCCGTAATCGAATTTCTATGCAAAGTAGCTTTCCTTCCCCTAGGTCCAGTTATAAATTGCCTCTATCTGGAATATTTCTTACACGCTGAAGAGCGAGTACAGACTATTGTGATTCTAATGAGATTCAAGTGACCAGTTATCATCGGGAAATGACATCAATGATGATCCAATGGTTTTTTGGTAGTCTGGTTTGGCTTGCGGCCTCTGTCATCCTCTGGCTATACCCTCAGCTAATTCATAAGAAGAAAAAGGTTAATTTTGTAGCCAGGCACATCAGTCATCGTGGAGGTAGGAAGGAAGGATCTTTATAGAATTTGAGAAGCAGAATTTCCGGACTGCTGCGAAATTTGAAAGACAAAATTGTATACTTTGCTCATACGCAGGATCCGCGGAAGGCTACGAATCTACTCTGAGAGCATTTGAGCAGTAAGTCCAGACACCCGAGAGTGATTATGCACATGAAATTTGATTGACATGATTGCTTTCTTCGTGGTGGCTGCTGCTATTGCAAGGGCTGTGGCGAGGAGCGGGACGGAGATGCTGGAGCTGGATGTGAGGTTGACAAAGGACGGGAAAGTGGTGGTAATTCACGACGAGAACTTGTACCGGCTGACAGGGCAGCTCAAGAATGTGTCGGAAACGAACTACGAGGACTTCCCACCCCTTCTGGACACTATTCCTCTGGACCACTTGCCCGGTGAGGAAGTTGACGAGTATTTTCCCCATCTGTGATGGAGGGAAGGGTTGAGCTAGACCAACGGTGAAAGTACGTCCGTGCATAATGGATCGCACTTTGATGAGGACGGGGTTTGTTGACATAGGAAAGCTTTACCGAGATGACGTTGCGTGGACGGAGGAAGAGCGAAAAATTCCACTCCTCATTCAAGTATTTTCTCGCTTCCCCGGAGTCCCAATCAATATCGATATCAAGGCACACAACCACGAATTAATTCAGAAAGTGGCAGACCTTATTCACGCCTTCAATCGAGTCGATAACACGGTCTGGGGTAGTGCGGAGCGGGCGACGACGGATTTATGCTACGAAATTGTAAGCTCTCTCTCTCTCTCGCTCACACTCAGTCCCCTCGACCAAATTCAAAGTTAAGGCATCCATTATGAGGACCTAATTCAATTTTGTTCCCCTTACTCACTCAATCTCTCTGTCTCCAGGCTCCAGACATCCATCAGTTCCTTTCCACATTCAAAGTTATTTTCACTTTCCTGCTCGCCCTCACCGGCCTTTTACCCTTTATGACAATTAGGGAGGGTTACTTGGAAATCTTTCTTCCAAAAGTGATGAAACGGTGAGTGGTTCATGGTCATGTGGGAGGAGGTAGAAGACAAAAATTTTCCCACAATGGTCTCCCCGCCGACCACTCATGTTCATCGTCACAAGGGCCTCAAGCCTCAATAACTTTTGTGCATTAAAATGAGAGGGCATGTGCCTGTGTGTCTTTTTGAGCCGAGACCCTGATATAGGACTTCCCATTTGACTTCGGTTCACTGGTTCTTGTTCATATTCAGGGTGAAGCAGTCAACTAGGCGACTGAGTGCTATTCAGCGCTTCCTCTATGCAATCCCGACATTTTTCTTCCATGCCCGACCCTTCAACTTTATCTCTCACCTACAGGCCCGTGGAATCCAGGTAAGCCATATTTCTCATAACCTTACTACCGTATTGAAGGACAAAGGATATTACCTCCATGTGTTCAAACATGACATTTTCTCACATAGGTTTACTTTTGGGTGTGCAATATGGAGGATGAGTTCGAGGAGTGTCTGAGGCACGGAGCTACCGGCATCATGACAGACTGTCCGACGAAGCTACGAAATTACTTGGACCTAAGGAGTCGGAAACAGACAGAGCAGATGAGTGCAAGTACATACGAAGTCACAACATGATGGATGTTGGGCTCTGTCGGGAGGACGGAGAGAGCATTCCCGCCGGCGGACAATTGCATCAGTGCACGTTGAATGGAAGTGTAACTCAATTAGCATTGTTCCTGCATCCACAGACGCACGCTCTCCATGTCTTCTTCCTCCCTTAGCCATTAGATATATACGGAAGTTCTGTTCAGTTTTCTCCTTGGTTCTCTAACACCTCCTCTAGTAGCCTGTACTATTCTGGATATTACACTGATAATTTAATTTCGAGAAGGAAAAAATGTACAAATAAAAATATTGACTTTCATTTCTTCCACCACAGCATGCACTGGCGGCTAAAGTGCTTGGACGTATTGTGAAGGCATTCGACGGACACTGTGCACATTAAATGTAGGAAATGGACTGTTCGAGATGTTGATACTGCGGGAGTTGGGCGGATACACTGGCACTGGCACACACTCAGAGACATACAACTCACAGAAACACACAGATATGAACGAACACATTCTCCATGGACTCAAACACGCCGGTCACAAAAAACACTTGCTCGATAGTAGTAAATTTCGTATTAGGATGCGAAGCACGTCTGGGAGGCATTAAAATCAATAGTGGCTACTTAACCCAGCTATGCTGACATCATCGGGATGATCAATGATCACTATTGCCGCCTTTGTTTGCCCGAACTAACTAACATACAATGAAGTGTGGGGAATCCTAGTAGCAGTACAACCCATGTACTGCAGCGACCCAGCAGACATCATCTTCCATTATGTCACTAGGGCTAAAAGATTGTGTGCACGTATACATCTAGCCGAAAAATATTGAAGTGCGAGTAGACAAATTCCTGTAATGACATTTCTCCATCAGAGAACAGCTCCTCAACCCTCCCGCTTGGCTTCTCTGTTAAAGAGCCACTGACCGCATTACTCCCTCAGCCTCTCTGACTGACTGAGTGGGTTTGACTGTCAGCTAAAGGGGAGGTTCATGGAGGCTCCATTCCCTTTTCTAAAGTGCTAATGATTTTCCAGCCCACTTAACCTTATTATGAGGATGGAAATAAAAGTGTTTTTACTCTGGAGATAAGCCACTACCGCACTACCTGCGGGTTCAACGTTTTACGGGAAGTAGGATGCATCGGCGGCGGAGCTTCACAAATTATTATTGGGGGAACGACAGCATGTGGAACCGACGAGGAAGCCACTGCACTGGTAGACACACAGTCCCCCTCTCTCCTATTCATTATTTGTAACCAGACGGTAATGAGAGTCCTGCAGTGGAGGGAGTAACTGATGGGAAACGAGGACCATGTCGACAAGCTACCATTATTTTAAAAGCAGGCGGAGTGCATGGTGGAGGTACATGGTACTGAAAGTAACTGGAGGCGACTGTATATGGCACAGTGGAGACGACTTTCTATCTTGTCCCCGATATTGTCACGGAATAGAGTCGTTTACCGGGCTGATCCCCAGAAATTTACTTCCAATCCAGTGGACTCTCAAGTCCGCAGAGCATATTGGCGCATCTACGTTAAAAATGAAAAAAATCCCTTTACAGCCACGTAACTGAGGATTCCACCTGAGCTTCATTTCCTCGCACACTTGTTCTTATGAAAAGAGTAGGCGGGGGATTTGTGTAGCTGTAACTATATATAGCTCGCATTATCCCGTGCAATTCATCCGGCTTAGGAGGGAGGAGGAGGCGAGCGGGAGGTAGGAATGGCGGAATGGAGTCCTAGACGGACGGAAAAATCTTCCCTAATAGGAGCATCATGGAACGGTGCGGTGGTATGTGGTATGAATTTTGAACTACTTGCTGTGCCAGCTCAATTGGCGGATTTCAGGGAAAACCCCATAAATTTTCCCAGCCTTTGTTTCACGAGGCCTGCATCAGGATCCTTGTCCCTCGACATATTGTAGAAATATGAAGACATGATTATGACGAAGGGTCGGCTTCTAATGTGGCGGTGCGGGGGATAGTAGCTGGTGTGCAGTACCGCACGAAATACTTTATGTCGGCCTCCAGTGACCTACACATCATTTGTAAGATATTATTCTAATGTTGCGCATAGCACAAGTCCAAATACTCCAATGGCATTCTACTGAAGCACTACATTATGATGAGAAGATGCACATGGGGTGCTCACACAACCTTGGCCAAATTCATTGAGGATAGCCGGAAATAGTCTCACGTTCTGAATTTTGCATTCGGCCAAAATTAAATTACCCTTCGTTCCTCTCCGCCAGCTATGCAGGGTGCCCCAACAAGTAAACTTCACATTTGTGTTCCTTATAGAACCCGACCGCTTCCGACCAACGGTTCGGGGCATGGTAAAAGCCACATGGTATTTTAACATTAGCTTAAACGGATCCCTTCTCTACCTATGAATTCTAATCCATGTGGCGCAGAGACATATGATAGTGTGTTACGAAGAGGTCATCCTTTCTTTACCCCTTCAGTTCATGTGCATCGCTAGTCATGGTAACTGAAGTACTTGATCACATATCTTGTAGATCTATTGCCTTATTGCTTATTGATTGCTACTAAAATCATTTATCAAATTAGAGGAGTTTTCTTTCTAGAGAGAAAACAAATGTGACGAATAATTTTGGGACACCTGTACATTGTCCGTCAAGAGAAAGTGTCATCTGACAAAAAATGTCACAATTTCCTCTACGTCAACAATTTCACAAGGTTAAGGCGTGCCAACTTGTGCTTCTTTTGGTGTCGATTTTGTTTTGTTTTTTTTGATCAGCCACTTTTGCTTTTTTGGCAATACAATGGATTAAATGAAAAACAGCCGACTAGTATAGGTAAATGAATAAGCTCCATATTCGAGACATTCTACTAGTACTCATCATCGTTATCCCGAATGTTTAAATGACGCTAGGACGCTCCCCATGGAGTGGAAAAGAACTCAATGGCTTTGGTCTAAAAATGATGCGATCGCAACGTTTTAGTGGTGGTTTACTATAAAATTCCACCTTCTAATATTTTTGGTACAAAAACGCATGACATTAGCAAGCAACTATTCTTCTGAAGCTGCGTCTAGAGCAAGATACGCTTTTTATGCTCCACCGACACAATCATTGCATTAATAAGCACAATACAAATTAAAACATCATTAGAGGTTTTTGAGGTGTCCGGTTTCGATTTTACCCACCATGCCAGTATTTACACTCACCTATTCTTTTTTCTGCTTTTTTTCCTTTTGCGCACCTTACCCTTGGTATATTCACAGTCAAAAGTAATCGCCTGCCCCACATTTCCCACATAACGTGCAGGCTGAGGGACACAAGGAGCTAAAATGCACAAGGCTCACCCTTGCTCCACTATGAGACAAGTAATGTCACACAGCTCAATTACGATAGCTTTACTGTCTACAAGCTGATTCCGCTTTATCGTTCGCGGCCAATGCCAATAATGAAGCTGTATTAGTTGTTCACTTTCACGAGTTAGAGTACAGGTGAGATCCATTTCAGCAACGTGGAAAAACGGCGAACCCACAGCGATACATTTTAGAGTATTATTCAATAACGTGCAACCGCCTGAAATCAACCGCACAAAGATATCACTGATTTTCAACCTTCTCAAATTTTTAAGAGTCTGTCAAGTGGAACTGAACATTACTGTCCGCAATAGTTGACAAGCTACGAGTTGAATTGAAGGAGAAAGGGTCAGGTATGAGAAGAGAAGAAAATTTGCTCGTTTGAACTCTAGAACTCGAAGTAGAACTCTTCCCCAATAAACGCCCATTCTGATTCTCCAACGTATTGGGAACAGGTGTGGCCCTGTGGCCTGGAGGAATGTGTTTACAGTCTGAGCTAATTCTGTAATTGATGGCTTTCTCAGACGTGTAGCTATTCCTTGAGACAGTGTGTGATACAGGGGGATTAAACTAACTCTGGGAGGAGGTGTATGTTAAACAGATTAAAGTCCAGCAGCCACCACCACCTGCCCCGACATAGATTAAACAGTGGTTTCAGCTTTTAATATGGAAATGAAGGAACAGCTACCTCGGATATTTCTTCACAATAATTCTTTAGGAGTCAACTCCCTACCATTGTATCCTTGCTTAAAAGTCCCCCAGGAAATGTTCAGCGAGTGAACCCTGACCATTTATACGTGCAAAAAAGCTGGGGAAGAGGAATCTGAATCTGGCTACTGTCGAGATTACTTTTCCCAATTTACGGACAGACTCTCCTCCTCTGTTCGTTCAACTTGGTTAGTGTATGGACTCTCAGTTCTCCTTCACACGCCTGAGCTTGGCAGGCTAATCGGATTACAGGACAGAATACAATAGTAATTATTGCTAATGCTGTAGCTGGAGCTGTGGGAAATCGTGGATACGACGGAACTGGGGAAAATGTCAACCTCTCTGGCGGTGCTTGTTCCCCTGCACAGATTTATCCAACTATGTTCCCCTCTTTTACCTCTTATCCTTACTTCCAGCGGAAGCGGAAGGTTCCGTGTCTTGTGATGATCTTAGTGTTTTCCTCCGCGTTTCAGAAGATGCTCCTCCGTGTTGCCGTTGCCATGTTGAAAGAATGAGTGGTCTATGGTAACCTCGTCCTCTCTTACATCGTATGAGTGAATGTTCACAATGAGCTTACGAAGAGATGACGGAAAGGACAAGAGCTAACTTCTTCCTGGAAATTATTATGACGTCGTCGGGGCGCATATTGTTGGACTGGATTAAAAGAGGATAATCTGACTGAAACTGCGCCTGAAATGCGTCGACTTCCCTCCATTTGGTCAATGGTCAGCGGCTTCCATGGAGAACTGAGAGAATTCTTACAAAGCCGATGTCGCAGGCACAAGATCACACAAAAGCGAATGACGAGTTTCCTGAGGTATAGTTTCGTCCGCTTGCGTAGTTAGTATGTACTATCAAAATTCAGTAGGCTCACGGATGCTCCTATAGGCCTGCGTTGTCAGCCGCTTCACTTCCATGGAAATGATAATGAACAAAAATGACGGAGGCGAAGAGAATACGCAAAGTTGGGTTGGTAGATTTTGTAGAAAAAATAGCCAACTTTATTCAAGTCTTCTCAATAACTTTTCTGTTTAAGTATTTGTTAGATAAGAGAAGATAAAATGAGAGTTAACATGATTGCAGTTTGCTAACAGCGCGATTTTATCACAAGAATTGTTTTCTTTCGTGAAACATTCGCACCGTTCGCCCAAAGGGGTACGGAACATCTGACACTCTTAATATAAAGAACACCTGCGTTCATGAAACCATCACAACCGTTGGGATCACAATAATGAAAATGAACAGGGTGTCTCCAACAATGTCCCTCATTTGTTCACTTAATAAAAACTGAACCTTGTCAACTACAAAAATGACTTTATTTTCATTCTAGAAGCGGGAACTTGAAAAAATGCTGGTAGTACTTGCATCCAGAGGGAAACTAGCAATGATACACCGAGCAAAAGGATATGGAAAGATCATGGTAGCATGTGTAGAATAGGACGTCAGAGGAGGAATCGGCCCAGTGCGGCTTATGCCTAAGCAGCACTTTATTCGGGGTAGCCCATAGGAACTTTTTTATGGAACCGTATAGCAATGGAGCTACGTTATGTGAGAGTCTCACCAATGATTATTTTATGTCGGAATCGACGGGACGGAAACTAAGTGACTAAATTTTCGTTCAGCATTTTCCCATATGCACAGTGCAATAATTAATGATCCACCAAAAATTTCAAGTCAAAGATTGGAAGAGGCTGGTCATTTAGTGACAACTGGGCTTCCCTCGCCTGATTCTGCCTAATTTTGTTCTATGGGGTGAAGCGAATAATCATACACAGTTTATATTGAAACAATGGAGCATTAAGCGTATTAATCTTCTACGAAAATTCAGATTTTGCTGAGAAACAAGCCTTAAAAGTTTTCATCAATGGGTCCACAGGTGATGTACGTCTTCACAACAAATCACACGTCCCATCCAAATCACAAATCCCATCAGTATTTTGCAGCTTTGAATTTCAAACAAATGCTACACTAAAGTAACTACACTAAATTGAGCAATACCTCACCAACGACGATGATCATCGGCTACAAGGCCTTGAAAAGGAGGAAAATATCCAATACAGGATTTTATAACAAAACAAGTATAATATACCACGCTCAAAAAGCCAAAGGAGAACCACTTTTACGGATTTTGCAAAAACACGGTCGATATCCTAGAAACTGTAAAATCCTTATGGAAGTTAATATGCGATATTTCTGTGAAAAAGCACCACCCCCATGTGGTATCGAAAAATTGGAGGTCTTGTAACTCAGCCAAATCCTAATTTTCGCGCCTACGATTTTGGCATAACTAACTGTGCTTGGCTATTGATTTGATTGACATGTGAAAAAGTACTCTAGTAAAAGCCTTTACATTACTACCCGTTCCAAATTAACGTAATCAACAGATTCTCCCATTATTGGTCAATTTTTAGCGACAGGGAAAGGATTTGGGTAAATTCGTAAAAAGCTTCCAATGACTCCTCTAATACATTCCCAGCCACAAAATCATTGTTCTAGGTGACGTGGTTCAGATTTTATTACCAAAACAAATCGTGGACATAATTTTCGATTACCCTGCACTGCAGTACCACAAGAACACTACCACTTAAAAGCACACTGCGCAGGTCGCAGACAAGCGAACATACACCCTGCCCCGAACGTGAGAATATCTACGGGATGCACAAGGATAACTTACAGGGAGAAAAACTCCAGAAGTATTAAGGTCAGTGGCGCCAGAAGAGGGGGGAGGGATGAGATATTTGGTACATAGAATTCTTGACTTGAACTTGACTAGATTTAAAAAATGTAGGATTGGGAAAAATCATGTTATTATCATCTTCCTCAGAAATTTAGCTCTGACTATCTAAATTTTTGTACTAAAAATACAAAATTTGCTCGTTACAGCTGTCATACCAAAATCCCAAGTCTAAGCCCACTCTCACCTGTTAACCTGTCTCAGTCATGCCCTGCAAAAGAATTACGAACGGTTACGTGTCCTGCCGTAACTATTTAGCAAAGGTACTCAACGTTGGGGAGGGAGTGCTTCTTTTCAACGCATCATGGATACCATGACAAACTTAAGTTAGAACTATAGTGAATCAATGTTCATAAATCAAGGTCGCAGTACATACTCTAAAATGTCAAGATGAAAAATTGTATTATTACACTCCCCTCTCCATCCCCACAAAAACTACACTGGGGCAAACTGCTGGTTTGCTTTGATTTGCGAACTATTAGCTTCAGTGCAGTGAAGTCAATTGGGGAGCAGATATATTTTCCTCCGTAGATCTTACAAGAGAGCTGAAATAAATTGTATGTGTCCCTCTGGCCGAAAAAAAAATCACTTCCGGCGCCGCTGAGAAAGATGATATTCGCGGAATTTGACTTTAGTGTGTCATGCCACGCCATTCACAATGATCCAGCACCTCACCAGCTCTAGTCCGTACAACTAGAAGTACTATTGTTATTCCTACTGTAGGAGCTGACTTTGGGACCGAGGAGCCAAAAGGTCGTCATGTCTCCTTTCCCTTTAACGTCCACAACTCCGCGCCTCTCCACGAGGAATCCATCTTCCACCAAGTTGGCAAACGCCTCACTGCAATGAATTCTCAAGGCTGCAGCGCGAGCGTGGGAGGCAGTAGGGGCGAACGAGAGAGTGGGAGAGAAAAAAGGACATTCATTATTACCTCCTGGAACATGAACCAACTTTCACTACTGTGCACTATATGTACTTTGGGAACACTTACGCAGCCCCGTGGATTCCATGCGGGAGGCTGTATTAACCGTGTCACCGAAGAGGCAGTATCGCGGTCGCTTGAGGCCAACAACCCCCGCACAGCAAGGTCCTGCACAAACGGGAAATACACAATTCAGAACCACGGAAGCTGAGCCAACTCCCATTTAAATTAGTTATTGTATCAGAACTAAGTGATTCCGACGGCACTTTTGACTCAGAATAATTAATATTCCCATAATAATGTATGTCAATTAAGTTTGCTACAATAGCAATGGGGCATATGACAATAGTTCGCTTCACTCCGACCTCCCCTCCGCTCACATAATGTACATGCATCTAAATCAACAAGCCGGCAGTGCTTGAGTGGATCTATTTTTTAACTCTCTCAACCTTTGACAACCCTCTTGATTTTTTCCGCCGTGCAGGGAGGAGCAAGTATCAAATGTGAGCCTCCTCAACCCTGCACACCATTTCATCAGTGTCACAAGTGCAAAGTGAACGTGGGAACTCTTCACATTTCTTCCACCAACTCATCAAATTAGCCATAACATTGGAGATTGGAGCAAGCTCACGGAGCCACCCTTTCTCCCCAACGGGATGTCATGCTCTTCAAAGTACGTATGCACGAGCTGTCCCCCGGTCCCATCGGCAGTTTCACTTAACCCAGCAGGGCTCAGCATGAGTGACAGGTGTGCAAATAAGCGGGAAGAGCCGGCCTATTCCGCCCAGAAAATATGACGGATCTTATCCAGTCTCCATATTCTCTGAGTAAACAAGGAGCAATTTGCCCGACTGTCCCTGCAAATACCGTCGTCATCATCCCATCGACACACCTCCCCCACACATTACGCTCTTCACGCTTGTCCTTGCGTCTAGAGCTGACTGTGAGTCGTCCAAGCCCCACAATTGTAATATAGGTAATATAGGTAAGCAACCCCAAGGACTTCCACCACAAATAAGCCCACGCTCGGGCGGGGGAGAACTTTTGAAGGAAGCGGAGGAACAACGGGGAAATCACGGCTCTTCCAAACATGTAGCTGAGGGTTACTGTCGCGTTTTAAAACTTTTCCAACACCTTCCAGGTAGATCCTATTCCAAGTACAACACCACAACGGAACAAACAATTCACGGCATCCAATTACCTTCTCCCTACTTAATCATGTGCTTAAAGGGATTCTACAATAGAGTCCCAACTCTCACCGCTTCTCGTCGTCGTCGTCCATCCCTGTACGAGGGCGCTTCACAAAAGTGCCACAGTAGTCCCACTCCAATCGTTAGAACTAACTGTCCTCACCACTACCAATCTCGCATATTGTTTACAAAAGGCTTCAACTTCCGTTGCTTGGGCCTCCGAACAGTGTAGAATGGAGAGGAAAATTGAGGAGATCACTACCACCTCGCACCCACAATCTTTTTTCCTCCCAAGAAAAAAAAATGATAAGTGAGGGAGGGAGGGAGCGGCAGATGCATGTAATTTAATGTAAGAATAATAGCCATTGAGGATGGAGAAGAAAAGGGTGCAACTCCCCCCATCGCCGCCTGTCAATAGGAGGACAACGAATTCTTTGCGTCCACTCAAAATATCAAGAAGGAGAGATATTTTGGACACGATCAGAGGGTTTGCATGCTTCCGCGTGCCAGGAAGGAGTCTGTATACTCCGAGCGGGAGAAAAGAGGAGGAGATCAATCACAGCAAGGCAAAAGGAAACGTCTCGTCCGTTTGCCAAGGCCCAAGGATTTTTTCCCCGGCTACAAAAAGAGACGAGAGGGACGACGGAATGGAAGGAGAGGAAGAGGCGACCCGAATAGCTGTATCCAAGATACACACGCAGAGTTTAGTAGAAACCATAGAATTATATCCCAGTCGAGTCTTTTTTTCAAAAAAAACATCCTACTCCTACAACACATGCACACACACACACACACACACACACACACACGATCTTCGTCTTGTATACAGAAAACGGACTCCAACTTACTCCCTGGCTGGTTCAATAAGAGTGGTAGTAGCATAGCAAGACAACTCGTAGTGCCATCATCCCCTCCATCATTCTCTGCAATTTATTATACAAACACATTCGGGAACACACAAACGCACACACACACACACACACACACATACACGCACGCACACATATGGTCCTCGTCTACATATGCTTTACGTCAGGAGCAGGAACACCAGCGGCTGGCACAGGAAAGTGTAGCTGGCACGCCCGGAACACACAGTATCTGTCGAACAACCAGCGGAGAACCTCTCGTAAAACATTAAGTCCCAATAACAAAAAAAAATATCCTCCGCGGAAAATCCCACTCCTCACTCCGCTCCCCCACAAATAAATTCGAAGGTATCTCGACCGTGCGTGCCCTACTAGTAATGAGTGAGTACCCGAGTGGACGCCGATCCGGAGCTTGACGGTCTCATTGGGTCGATGTCTGATCCGGAAATTGGTCACTGTTTCCAGAAGCTGAAGTGCCATCCGTGCCATTTCGTGAGCATGAAAGTTACCCGCCCGAACAACTGGAAGTCCACTTGCCTGCACACACGAACAGAACATGGAATCTGCATTAAAGTATTTTCTGTCACGCTGCCGCTGCCCAACATGCACCAAAGAACACAAAGACACAAGTACACACACCCACACGCACACACACTCTAACACCGAGATCTCCACATTCACACTACGGAAGAGGGTATAACCAACATAACCGGGCCTCACTTCTACGTCCCATTCACACTCAAAAACGTTTGTATATTAAAAACACGCGGGACGGGCCCCAAGATTTATTCAAAAAACCTCTCATCCGTTCCCTTTACTCACGCTATTCCCAGCATCCCGCCACTCACTACAGCAACTGTCCCACTAACCACACACTTATTTCATGTGTGAACCAGAGCAGTTAATTGTCACAACATTACATCATCTCCCTTGCATCTGTTATCTATCTAAACTTTAACTAGCACCTTGTTAACCAGTCGGAGCCGAGAGGTTTTGGAGATTCCGTGGCCATAGAATAAAGTGGCAGTTGACAGAAACACACACACACACACACACACACACACACACACACACACACACACACTGACATTCATAGCATGTTTCCCCATTATTTTAACACTCTTTGGGGAAAGGAAGCCTAAGCATTAAGGTAACAAATACATTGAGAGGCAAAAGTCATCGGCTGACGACAAGAAGTTCCGGGTTGACTTACCACCATGTACGCATCACCGATTGTTTCCACTTTGTAAACGTCAAAGTTTTCAATGACGGAGTCGAAGCACGTGTACAAGTCATTAAGGAACTCAACAACCTGGAAGAGAAAAAACAATATGGCTGATCCACGAGATTTTCCGCTCCCTCCCCCCTTCGTCAAACACACTTACACATACAGTCAGGACATTGCTCACTCATGAGGAGAGACAGCAACAGACCACTTGGCGCCGTTCACCCGGACAGACGCAAGAAGCAATAGACTGACACAAGGGTCTACGGCCAGATAGCCGCCTGTGAGCCTTGCCACGTTTTCCCCGACTGACTGTGAGAGTAGTCGGTTTTTACGGCAAGCTTTATTATGATGTACAGTCTTCTCGCGCCTTCGTCCATTAACCAAACGGTTTACACGCAACAAGGAGACGACAGGACTTTTAGAACATCCCCTTGATACGCCCGAATCCTTTTCCCAAATCCACCCCGCCTCCCGTCCTCCTCGTCCTTATGATGATGTGCTTATGGAGCGGTAGTAAAATAAAATGAATATAACACTATATATACCTCTAGGGGGGATGACTGGGCAGACATTGAGGTGAATCCGACAATGTCAGAGAAGTAAATGGAAACGCAGTCATAGTTCTGCGCCGGCACCCGCAGTCCTTCCTTCAACTCCTCCGCTACGGCGGCGGGAATTAGTTCATACAGCAAACTCTCTGGAAAAATAGAGGAGATAAAAAACATCAAAAATTTTTATTAGCGCCTTCAAATTACATGAAACTAATGACTTTCCCCTTCAGAGCTCAATCAAGTCCTCCCCCCCAGAGAACGCTCACATTGGTAAGTGAGAGGGGCAACTTAGTTTGTATGCTGAAGCTCAGAATGTAATGACGGAGCTGCTATTAGATCAGCACGAAAATCCTGTGTAGTGTGCACTTGCAGGAGAAATCTAACAATAATAGCCTCATGTTGAATCCAACCGACGACTTTTCAGTCTCCCACAGACACTCGGCCGGAAAGGCACTGTCATGGTTTGCAAGATTGGTTGAAAGATTGTGGAATTTTGCCAGAGGAAAAAGTTGGTTCAGAAAGGCTCACTCAGCAGCACTAGTACTGGCTGAGAGTATCTTGTCCAGGGATGAAAAACTGACGACACTGGAGCGTTAAGAAAATGTTCCATCATCTTCAGTAAGAGTAACAGAGTAGGCCGGAGGGGGGAGAGCCTTTAGAATCAGCCCTCCCGGATCTCATATGGTGAGGGAGCAAGTTGGGAGAAAATCCCCAGATGAAGGCTCTTGTGGCGTGATGGGCAGTTTGTCAGCCCGTCCTTCATTCACATTCCCCACTTTCCCTTGTGGACGGAGTGCCTTTTAAGGCAGGATGACCACCCTGGAAGAAACTATATCCCTCAGTACCGTAAACATAAAAAATAAAAAATCGTCCCCTCCAAGCCAACGATAGCATGTAAGAAGGAGTGATAGAGATCCGAAAATGACTTCAAATAATAATAATAATAAAAATAATAATAATAATAATAATAGTAATAATAGTACTAACGAATGATGATGTAGGCGTTTCAATTTTTACGGAACAATTACATCAGACTAACATAGAGAAGTACGTGATAGTGGTGATAACCTAAAAACTCTTTCCCTCCATCGCCGTCAAGTATGGCCCTGAGGAGTTTTCATATGACTCGGTCGTACAGCACTATTGGAGTCTCGAACATCGGGGTCACCACTTCCTAACTCCATAATAAACCTAAATGGCTTTATTATGGCTATGGAAAAAAACCACTACAGAAACCTCATAAGGGCGAGTTAACCCACCCAATTCCCCGATTCCAAATAAAAGTATACCACCATCATACACGATTTTTCACTTTTTCTCACCAACTTTACATCTTACTGAAAATGATCCGACAAACGTGGAAACTGGGAACTGGCAGAAGAATCGAGATGGGATTTCAACTCTTGCATACGTATAGGAATAAAATTACATCATCGTCATCCGATCCTCTGAAAACTACAGTCTCCCATTACTCTCGTCAGTTCAAATTATTCCTGCAGGCCCAGTTTCCCGTTCCAAAGGAATGAGCCCAATATTAATTCACCCCAATATGCTCCTCCTTTCGTATAAGATTTGTATACCTACTTGACTCACTCCATGGAAATAGTGTCATGGCATGGTTCTCCCCCAGCAGTGCTTCACAGTTGTCATGTGAACTTCCTTACGTATGTATCCATACATGGATAAGCGACTCCCCGACATTTCCTACCACTTTCCGTATTGCGGCGGTGCTCGACCCGCCAGCTAATAAATTAGGCTTATTTAGTACACTATTTTAGCCATGGAGGAAGTCGGAGAGGGAAGAGTTCACTCCGATGTGTGCCCTGTGCCATGGCCTAGCAAACTCACACTCTTCTTCCTCACTCAATATTCAGAAGTGCTCTAAAGTTTTACCAAATTGAGATCTCCGTCCCTTTCCAACTGATCCTGGGGCAAGACGGAGCGGATGGCAAAGCACCTTTTATCCTTTCAGGGTTTTGTTACCACTATAACCTGCACCGGGAAGGGGCTCTCAAACTCGTGCATATGTTCCTCTTCACCCGAATGAGCTTAGTCTGTGTGTTTGTGAGCAGGGAGGCGGAAAAATTACGATGCAAAGCAGTTAAGTCGAATGAGTTCTTTACGTTCGCAACTGGGGAGGGCGGACCCCTCTCCTGGCTCAAAACGGGGGAATGAAACAGAACATCTCGTTTTCCACCGAGAAAAAATGGCTATTGATTTTCATTTACATCGTCTATCACCGGTGTAGATATGCCATTGCATACTTCCGTGCAACACCAAACATTACGGCGGTGGCGGCTCTCCTTCGAACCGAGTACCGGCGGGGATAAGTAATATGCTGTAGGTGTAAGTGTGCTGTGGAAACTT
>WJFA01001828.1:0-18748 GCA_009870155.1 Pseudobourletiella spinata
CTGAAATGGGTTTAAATGTACGAATGAAATCGGCTCCTACTTGGGCAGATCTGCTGGTCAGAGAGTCCACCGTAAAGTTTCGGTCTAAACGATGATTCAAGGGAAACCGGAACTCCAGAGAGGCTCCAGCTCTGTCGCCCTACTTGGCAAATATTTGTGCCACGTGAAGTGTGAGAAGGTGTGCACACTAAGCCCACTGCGAGTCGCCTCCGGTCACAAAAGGAAATCACAGAGGAGTCTGCAATAATGCAAGGTTTTTCAGATGGCACCGTTTGTGCTTAGTCTAAAGAAAGTGTGAGATTATGACGATCTGGATCGCACTCGCCCACAGCTGTGATTCAGTTAGTTTTCCGCAACAATAATAATCAAGATTGTTCCCTCCATACATGCAGTAATAATAACGGTAATTATTACAAATGCATCCTCATGGTTTCTATTGTTTTCACACATGAACTTAACCATTGAGATGAGCACGTTTGGAGAGCGAGAGAGACAGGCGTCAAATTATGACCGAGAGGCAGAAGCTATATACAGGCAGAGAGTGGGTACTGAACTGCCTACCTACTCATGAAATTAGGCGTCCACGTGGGCAATATACAAATTTTTTACTGATGAAATTTCCCCTTTGCTTAGTGCCTCAGTTCCTAGACAGATTCCGCCCTTGCAATCTTCCATGCAGTATTGTATCTATAACAGCAAAAATAACTATTTGTCTGAATTCGTTCGTAAGAAGTTTAAAATGAATACGGAGTTGAACTCTTGTTCAGGGTTCATTGTGAACTGTCACACACGTACCACCTTCTCTGCCAACTGCCAAGTAGGCAGAGACGAGATATGGGGAATGGTGAACTTATGCGGCATGCGCACAATCAAGGGTATGACTCGCAAGTGATGGATAAGTGCATAGAATAACAAAAGGAGGGAAATAGTAAATAGCAGATGCTCCACATTAAGAATCTACCCTGCCTGGTTTACCTTACAAGGAGGGGGAGCTTTGTGCTTATTAATTTGAATTACTTGTGTCACGAATAATGAAACTAAACCGGCCATGCGAAAGGCTCACAATCTGTGAGTAGGCAATATTAAGTTGAATCTCTTCAAATTCTGTAATTCTGTACATGTAGAAACGTGATAGTGTGAGTGAAGTTGAGGACGGGAAAAAGGTGTGATTCGCTGCTTTTCTCCCCGACCACATATCTTGTTGTTTATGTTGAACTCTACCTCATTTTGTAGATGCACGGTAGCAGTGAACTCTATTGACTTAACTCTCCTCTGCGGAGTGAATAGTTTTTCACGCTTGGTCTGATCTAGCATATCATTAATCAACGGTACATTTTGCCAATCGGCCGGACATAGACACTCACTCGCTTGCATTGTAAGCTGTTTCCAAAGCTCGAGATTTTACTTTCACGCTCGTTCGCATCATTTCAAAAAGTTTTCAGTTTTGTAGACACGACCCCTATAACGATGCGTATAAGGTGAACAGTACATATACAAAGTCGAATGAATGTTGAATTTTCCTAACATTCAATGTTCCCCACTGATAATAGAGTGTGTCACGTCATGAACCAGCGGCTCGAACTTTCACATTCGCACATATGTGCACCCAGTAGTTACGCGCATCCGGTTTATAGAACCACACTTCGTGTTTGCTTTGCAGCACTGACATGCAAAAGTCAAAGTACCACAGTGAAGCTGATGCAAAATTCATGTGCCCTCCCAAATGGTTCAACTTTACACTCACGTAACCATACATGCACATTGAAACACTGGCTATGCTAGAGAGAACTAAATGTCACAGGTTGTTTCAATTATTGAAAAATCTTTATACAATTTACGAGATTATTTCAAGCTTTTTCAGATGATTTGCAGAGGAACGATGAGCTCGAGGTATGATCTCGAAAGAATTCTCTCAGTCCGCCGGTGGCTAATTAATGAATAAAATATGGTTTCCGCATGGACTTTCTATCTCGGCAAACTGACCACCTGCTCATAGGTCCTTGAATGTACAGTAACAAATGCTTATACGAACCCAGCTTTTTACTCCCAGGCATGTAACACTCCCTCATATCTGATCATTAAAAATACCTACAATGTACATAAATTCTTTGCATTAGCATGTCAGAGATCGATCCAGAGTAGTAAATGACGTATGCTTTTGGCACAATTTTTAAAAGAGTTCGTTTTTAAACTGAGTACAGAACAAGGCAAAATTGAATGTATAAAAATTACTCCTGCTCAATTTTCTTAGGTGTCAAGGGCGATGGCGGGAGCGGTGGTAACCATAGATGCTCTCATCCAAGGTTTAGTTATGTGTTCGCTCGGCTCTTTCAATATGGAATTATAAGAACAGCCTATTTGCCGAATGAAAGGATTCACCTGCAAAGAGAGACTGCTGCTTGCTGCCTTCTTATTTTCTGAAGGAAAGTAGCTAATTTTCAATGAATTGGTCGGAGGACTTTACTGTACGTAAGACGTCATGGAATGTCTTGACGTGAGCAAAACACATCAGCTGCCACTGGAGGAAATTCATGGGTGAGGGAGCTGCATTATTTATGGACTAATTTTCGGTGCACAGGATTTATAGTGCATTAACATGGCGGGCCGATGCGTTTGTTATGCTTTGCTGAATTCCTACACTGTCTTCATGAGCCACTCTTCTGGCGTAAACGGTCCCATCTCATAGTTTCAGTGTGTTTGGGATCCACTCCGCAAACAATGATTAATTTCATTAACACAGTGAATGCTACATAATGCTAGCACATCCAGATGCACTCAGATGTGGGCGAGTCTGGTTTGATGTAGAAGCCCTTACGATCATCAATGGATCTAACTGTACGAAGATGGTGTTGCTTTAAGTTTAACAATAGTTCTTAAATTAATAAAACTAAATTTGCTCTATTTGCTCTACTTGAGCTTTCCGATGCGGTCACCTGATCAGTGTGACTCTTTGCTTGCCATTTTACTAGTACTGGCGTTACTCTACATTATTTTTTGTGCATTCATAGTGACTAGTAACTGCTCGGTGCAAGTAAAGTAGGGAAATTAATTTAAAGTCGCATTGTAACGTAGCTCGGTCATACTTACTGGATTTGGAGCTATATGCTATATTTTAATATGCATACGCAAAGGTGTGTGTGCGTGTTCAACAGTGTGCAAACGAGGAGGGGTTCATTCTAACACAAATTTGCCAGACCCACTATAACCAGCTAATTCGTGAAAATTAGCATGTCGGTGATGATAAAATTTAGCGCTGTTTCAATGTTTCACTTGAAAAACAATAGCCTTTTTCATACAAAGGCCGAAGGTGTACATCATCGGGAGAGCGGAAAATCATATAAGGCCACATCTGCATCTGCATTTTTAATCAGTTTAAAGCCATTGACTTTCAGAAGGGCCCGCTTGTGCTGTTTTGTTGGTGAAACTCAAAGCGAAATCGAAACTAAAAATGCAACAACGGGTCATTCTAGCATGTCAAGTCCTCGCGGTCCGATCATACCTACCTCTGCCTCCAGTAGATTTCCTTGTGATGGTATAATGATAGTAATTACGGTAGTAGAGCAGAGATACTGTAAACGAAATCCGACGAAGTGACACCCTCGCCAGATCTTTCAAGCCGCAGTGTTAGAGAGAACAGTGTGAAGAGGGGGACAGAGATATGTGGTTATTACTTGATGACAAATTATAAAATTTGGACGCAATCAAATAGAAAATTACTGGGATCACAATTTTGTATGTCATTTCGCATCTCCCCTGACGGCTCGTATGTCGTCATGATAGATTGGGTAGTACGATAAGTGTGTATGAGCTTTTACTAGGAGGAAAATGGCATCAAGCATGATAATGTAAGACCTCGCACAGTATTTTGCCATCCCTCCCATACATGTGTCATAATTAGTGCGACTTGCTCTGATTTTCACACTGTCATCATCAGTTGTCTGCCATAGTACACTCTCACTACATTCCGTACTAACATGCTAGGATGCGAAAACATGGGATAAATGCTGCCTATTCTTCTCCGCTCGCTTGCATTGTTCCTACCGATGTGCGTGAGTTTCAGTACGGTGTATCTGTGTTACTTGGATACGATTGAGTCAATGAGCGGTGTGAGAAGAAAGGCGACGAAAAAGACCGAACAATATGAATATAGCGATACTACTACAGACTGCCATAATCTAAGAGATCTAAGACAGGTAATCTTCAACTCCTTTCCCGTCATCGCGTGTGCAAATACCTAGGCTCCTACTTACTGCATAGTCACCTGATTTATTTGAGCACGATACTGTCAAAATATACTGTGATACATTTGGAGTCATTTTCTTGCCACGTGTGGTAATTACAGCACTCAGGTGACAATTCACGCTGTGTAAAAGCATCGTCGACATCGCATCGTGAGTGTACACTTGTTGATTGCACCGCGGTGGCCCGTTTTCACTGATTACGGTAGTACATGGATTAATAACAGCAGATTGAAACCGTTTATTGGGTTGCTAGGAGCAATTACCATTGTCAAGTGTAAGTAGTGCTGAAAGTCAATGAAAAACCCTTGTACCTCTGACATGGATCAGCTTACTTGGTTTGGCACTAGCAAAGGTGCTAATATTGGCCTTACCAACACCATATCGCCTTTGTAGGAGGCGCAGTATTCACAAATGCAGGCTATTTTATTCGCTCCACCGGATGATACTGCATCACAGGTGGCCCACGGCCACCAGTGACGCCAATTACCGCAGATCAATTCATCAGAGGCAGTGCTTATTATCATTGAAAATTTATCAGTAAAGTTTAAGGTACATTTTATTATTATCTTCAACGAAGTGATAAAAGTTAAGCATTCTGTATTAAAACATGGGTAAATATTGTTTGAAATTGTGCAAGAGTAGGGTACCTTCTTCCAATCCTACATTTTGGAGGTCAAAATGGTTTAGGATTAACCACGCGCAGTATTAATCATCAACCAGATGATATTCTCATGCCTAAAACTTTCCGACTCGCAGCAAAATTATTACCAGGTCTCAAACTCACAAGAAGATGATGATGATGAGTGACTTGAGCAGTATCTTTAGTCTTGACTACTTTTCAGAGTGGGTTTCTTGTTGTCAACAAGAACACATTTTGGGGCTTCATTGATGGAGAATAGAGTGTCATTTATTGATTGGGTACCATTTGAACAGGAACTACGTAGATCTTCGTGATTAAAGGATATGAATATTTTATGGGACGAGGTTGTCTTCCATCGTCTCCGTCATCAACATCATCAAATTATTATTCTTATTGCAATCCTTTCGATCAAAAATGTGGTAGTGGAGTACGCTCAAGAAGGGAGTAGCCTATTCCGCGATTTTTCATCCACCACACTATACTTGTGTCCTCCAATACCAGGTCTTGTAATCTAATCAGAATGCACATCTTACAACGTGACGTGATATTTGTTTTTTTTTGCTAGAGATCGTTCTCAAGTTTAGCCGATGTCCTCGGAGTTACTTCCAACTGTACTTCTCCACTCGCCCTCAAAAGGTAAGCTGTTGCTCCAGTGTCAGTTTCCACTACCAGTCATGATGCTATAACTGTGCGGGGCTGCTAATTTTAGCCCTGGAATTCTCCAAACAATCAGAGGTACCTCTACTGTTTGCAGCAGCCCAACTGACACTAATCTGGCTCATTATGTCTGCGAAAATGAATGATTGTGGGTTCCCTGTCTTCTATTTCCATGGATATTTACTTAATTGGTTCACAATTTTAATCATGACGTCACTATAATTTTCCACTGCTCTTCGTAAGAGAAATCAAGCTCGGTGTCCTTCACTTCGTAAGCACCCACGTGGAACCAAAATAAGGGCCCTAGTTAGTGCATCAGTCATGATAACGCGGTGACAAATTCTGTAGAAGGGGTCTGCGAGTAGTTTTTCTTCTGGCAGGCCACCCCTTGGATTAGATGTCGGCACTTTGATAATGCAATTATTATCGATGGATTCATAATTACAGGAGAAGCACACCCGCTTTCTCGTACAAATAATCATCATTACGAATACTATTTTCGCAAATGCTTCAAGCATTTTCTTTATTGCCCCCAGACAGAGCGTCATACATCTTGAAGATTAATTCCCCCAGTTTCACATGGTAACGCGCGGCCACGTACATATGCATAATCCAGGAAGCACGCAGAAGTCAATCATGGAAGTATACACGTGAACACCAAGTTAATACGAGGAACAACGTGCATGCACAACAAATAATGCAAATTGTACACTCAGGGCCAGGCAGAATCCATGGAAAGAAACAGGCCACACAAAAGGTACTCTCATACAAAAACACCTGACGAGTCTAAACGAAAAGTCTCGTAAGCAAAATGTGTTCAAACACACGGTTTGTTTCAGTGGCTCACATCTTCTGAATATCGGCGCGGCACACCTTATACCTACATCTGCATAGGAAATGAGATAGGGCACCCTCACTCAGTTAGTCGCAAGCTAGAAGGGCTCTTAAGCTCAACGTGGGTGTACACGTGCATGGTTGGACTACCGCTCCCAGCCACAGTACAACTTCTAAGGGGAAATCTCTTGAAGCTCTTTTCCGTCCTCTACTAATCTTCAAATTAATGGGAATAATTATCCTCCTAATCTCGAGTACAAACCTTCGTCTTGCCGAGAACCCTTGAACATCGTCCAAATCCAATTAGCATTGTGACGCTCTTATTCCAATCACTAATCGTAACATGGATGCTACCCCCAAATTGGCTTCACCTACAAAGGAAATCAAGCCAGTCGGCAAGATGACTGCTGCCGCCCCTCCTAAAATCACGCCCGGTCGGCGGTGATACTCACACTCACTCTTTTAACACCAAAACAGCCTCCAATAATTTCCCCCTTTCCAAAATCACTTATGTCCGACTAGAAAACTGACCACGATTCTGAGGAGTACTAGCGATTTTTACCACACACGAGCTCCATCCTTGGCCGCAATTTCTCAGATATTAGCTTCAGTGCTCTGCTCTGCCTTGTAAGCACTCTCTCATCATTTCACAGGGCGTGGGTGCATTCGCTCATTATTTCCTGGACATCCTTCACAACGTTCCGGGGATAGTTGATTAGTGATGGAAGCATAAAATTTATTGGCTCATAGCTTTTAAATACCAACAGACCTTCCAAAGCATCATGTCGTGAATTTTACTCCTGGAACGTGGAACAGCCTATGCTTTACTATTGCCCGAAGCCCCAAGATATATCTTTTGTTAATGACATGATGCGGTTTGATATCCCAGAGCCAAATACGACAAAAAATTGAGATAACAGGTAAAAAGAATCTGCCTACAATGGGTTATGGAAGGAGCTTGGAAGAGGGCGAAAATCTATTGATGACAGGATGCATACAGAAGTCTGCGTGGGGAGGAATGTCTGTAGCACTATTACAAGTGGGAAGGTTGGCGAGAGCGCCATGAACAAGAGAGATAGAGGGCAAATTTATGTATCTGCCGGAGTCTGGTCTGAGGGTGTAAAAATAACCCTTTTAAGATCAAGTTAGTGGGGAGCTTTAAGGGTTAACGTGTACTCGGCTCCGTTCATAAACTCACTCTAAACGGGGTACATATATCCGCCGTCAATGTGCACACACGGCTGATCTCAAGCACATGCACATAACCATACGCAGATATACAAACACAGTACACATATGTACACACCGGTACACACACACACATTACACACACCTCTAAACCACAGGCACTCATTCCCACAGAGGAGAGAGGTTCTCCCACAGAAGGGGAATACAGCCTCGTGTAGTTTGTCCATCTGAACTCTAGTAGCTTTGGAGGCCTCAGAGAGGAAGCATTGTCTCTCCGTAGTCTTCTTCTGGGCGAGGGGAATACACCTTGTTAGTTGCCAAGCAACTTGCATCCTCTACTTACCTGTCCATTTACCTCCTTTCTTGTGTTTCTCTTCTCACATACTTCTATCTGTCATATACAGTGAAGGACCGGACATTAAAGATTCAAGTGAGTGTGTTAGCTGTACCTACAAAGCTCCCTGAATGTGCTCGTGTGAGTGGCTCCAATTTTTCAAGTAACTCCTTCGTGCACATCTTTGTCTGACTGAAAAGTTGGTGTCTTTGGTGCGAATCCTTCACGAGGCGACGATCCTGTTTTGGATGCAAACTCTAGTGGATTTTGCACAGAGAAATTGGTGTGGGAACTTGTTGTGAACCGTTATAGGGTTATTACATGTGTGAAATATTAAGGAACGGAGTTCCCAGTTGAGCTATACCGTTGCCCCCTTCCATTGTTTTCCGGGCCGGGAAAGTTTGTCCATTAGTGAGCGGATATTGGGCCAGACCCGTGGGACAGTAAAACGGGTGATAAAAGTCGGACGAGAAAGCGCTGGTGTGAACGACGCCTATCCGCGGACAAGGGTGGTATACCCTACTGATAGCCATATTAATAGCACTTCTCTCCGATCCCGTATTCTTGAGAATTTTGTGATGTGGTGATGTACTCTGTGCCCTGTGCCGTTGCACTCTCACAGTTTTTATTCAAGAGAAACGTTTGAGGAGTTGTTATTAAGGGTGCGTAGGCTAAATGAGCATATGTATGGTGTGGCAAAGCGAATTCTTGTTGTAACCTCAGAAGGAAAGAAGGAAATGGACAAAAGGAGAGAAACATGAGTTCTTTGTACTAGAGACATCGTGGAAAACTTGTACGGAATTTTCTTCTCTCCCTCTTGTTAGAGGCATAAGTTATCATGTAAAAGTTGTGTGTGTGTATCGTCTGGGTATGTTTGAGCAGCGAGCGTTGCTTTTATATGGTTCACGCTGGTCAAATACATTATCCTCTCAAGAAGTTCGTGCACTAAAGGTGTATTTCCTACGCGGTCAAGAGGGAGTCGAGAGGCAGGCTGACACTAATGCGAACGTATTTTATCCTTTCCTCCAGCCGAGAATCTAATTGCTTTGTTAGCAGTGTCAACTAGAGGCCAGTTTTTTCCCATCGTACATGGATGCTCCTTTTTCCTATTTCCCATATTTCCCCATTTTAATATTGGAAGTATTCCCATGTTTACGGAGATTATGATTATGTAAAGATTGCCGGGAGAGAGAAGTTCCTTGTCTTATTTTATGGGGGATTTACAAGGATTCAACTGCTATCACTATTTTTCTCGTCGTGATCCATCAAGTGTTGGAACCGAGGGTTATCTTTTTTTGGTCGCGTCCAACAAACTCCAGTATGAAATTGTTCGCTTGCAGAGCTTTGTTGATCTTCACTTATCTTGTGAAGTAGAAGAATCATTTTGATGGACAGTGGTAGTATTAGAGAGAGTGAGAAGAATTTTGGAGTGAGACGAAATAATTTGTGTTTGCATTTGTCCCGTTTTATAAAATATGTATATGCATGTACATATATATAATCCTGTAATAATCCTCTTGTACTATAATTGTTGTTGTAGGGCGCGAGTTGAAGGTGGTGACCCAATTGTTTGGAAAGACAGTGATATGTTGTCTCAGTAGCCTGCTGTTCTATATGTACTATCATCTTCAAAGACTCTCCACTATTCCTTTGGGTTTGAGCCTATATCAGGCGAAAATGGTGTGGACTGTGGAAAAATAAGTGAAGGATTCTGACGATTCAAGGTCAACTTTGAACTTTTCAACAACTCCAAAGTGTTCTCCGGAAAAACTATTTAGTCCGCCTGATCGTAATACATTGCTGGATATGCAACTATACTCTGTGCCCTCGGATTTCCGTGCGTGCTGAGATTGGATAATTTCGATAGATCAGGTTGGTCAAGTTCACACACTAGTAATATTTATGTTGTCATGGGTTCGTGATAGTATTGATTGCAAATGTCACGTTAATTGAAACTTTATTTCATGAATTAATTTAAATACTTAATTTTTACCCCTCACATCTAATCTGTATGGTGAGAGGACTCTGCTGGAGGTGTCATCATTTCTGTCGTTAGAGGTATCGGGGTGAAAAGTGTGAACCTCTCATGAAGCGAAAAAGCCTGCATACTTCAATGTTGGGAAAGTTTCATGTGTAGTACTAACTATGTGAATCGTATGTGAGACGCTATGTTCGTCGGGTCCATCCCAAGGATACTGTCTCATCTCTGAGATCACGCATCATCATCGCTCTCTCTCTTCATCTCTTCACATGCTAAAATCAATGTCACTATGAGTTACAACCACTCTGAGTTCTCCAAAATGTAATCAGCCTCATTTTTTTACATTAGCCTCATTGGAAGGAGGACCATGTGCTAAGGATGTATTAATGTAGCTACACCTCACGGCCTCATCTTCTGACTTAGTTTGCTCAGTAAGGACCCTGGAAACTCATTCTATCATGTCGCGCGCTGTTGTAGCGTCGGAAAACAACTTGGAGGTTTTGGTGGTTAAACTTGTTTGAAGAACAACAGAGGAGGAAAATCATGGGAGATTAATCATTTGATTGAGGTGCGTATATCCTCATTTCTTTTCGAAAATCATACTTTCGTCATTATTCTGCAGTTTATTTTATCGCATCCAAAAATCGAAAGATGGCTAATTAGTTGAGTGGGATTAGACTCATGTGGCTCAGTTGGCAGCCTGAATTAGAGAAACGAGGACATCCTCGTCATCCTCCCTCAAGTCTCTGTCAGTGGTTGAAGCAATTCTGTGAGCCATCCAAGAGTTAAAAGAGTACATTTCATATGGTTTCCTTGCACAGTAGTGCATGGATGCAATACTAACACGCTCTTGTAGTCAACCCTATAGCCCTCCCTGCTATCTCTCTTCTGCAGCAGGTCCAATTACACACAAGGTTTCGAGCTTCAATTTTTTATCAAAATAGAGATGATTCCGTATTAATTACATCTAATTTCAGATAGTTATCAGTTGAGCAATAGAATTGCCCTTACCTGGTCCCAACAACCATTAAGAAGTACATGGAGAGCTCCAAGTCAGAAAAATGGAATTAAGGGGGAAATTTTGTCTACCTCTTTACTATACTAGCTCGCTCATTTACTTTATTACGGATTCCCTTGAAAGGGTCGATTCATTATGCGGAGATCAATCATTGGAGTTTAAAAAAGTGTCATGTCTCCGCAAGCTTCTTTGCCGCCGCAAGGGATATTAAATTAACGGAATCCTTACTCACTCTGCTACTCCCTCGCTCGTGGATAGTGTTTGTTGAGAAGTTTCGCGAGAATTGCTCCACCACAACGCAGGCTCAATAAAAAGTAAGATACTGCAGGCATCAGGTTGAGTTTGTATGCGGAACAGTTTTAGATGGATTTGATTTGAATGGGAAGTCGTGGTAGTGTAGTGGCAGTGAGCGGTTAGGCTTGACAAGCGGATTTTGTAGTCTTTGAGTCAGGGCTTGAGCATCATCCGCATGATCATGATCATCTTCATCATCACTTGTCGTGATGAACGTGGGAATCATTCCATCTCTTTGTTTCTTTTCTTACTCCTCACTTACTAACCAAGCGTTCCCAATGTCTTCGCCCGGGCAAGATACAGGTACACATGCGTACACACAGGATTTGCCACAGAATGGAACCAGTTGTTGGACTATTTCATAAGATGGTAGGGCTTTCATCATATGGTGAAAGAAAGTAATCAAGTTAAAAAAACAAGTGTGAGGTTCGGCAGACTACAAAAACTGTATAATATTCCTCAGATTTAGGAGCGGGGCTAAATTAAGCGGGCGATGGGTGACGTAGGGTGTGGTAAATGGTCAAGATGTAGTTGGGCACTCAATGACCGAGACATACAAGGATCCAACTGTAAAATATCGTAACATTTAACTTTTGGATTTTCTCAAGTTACTCTGCCTCAGGTTGACCGTTTTAGAAAATAAAATTTACACACCCGCTGATATTCTGCTTAAAGAGACTCGCGCCTCCGCCATCATCATCATCATAAGCGTGTGAAGGCAACCTCTTGGCTATCCTGCTGATACAGAGGAGCTCTCTCATTCACTCAGGTGCGAATCGCGTGGGGTCATCATCATCATCACCACCACCATCTCTCCCACATTCCCTGTTGTGCTGACATATGGTAGTGCAAATTAAAGTTTTAAAAAAAGTTCCATTGTCGATGAGCGGTTGGGGTCATATTTGGACTCATTCATAATTTTCCTTTCCGAGCTTATGGTGAATCCATCATCCTCCATTATCACTTTGAGAAGATCGTCCATGTGATATATATGCATTTTCCCCCTTACTCCATGCACGAAGTTAATGGCTGAGAGTGCAAATAGATGGAAATAAGTAATTGGAAAATTTGACCCACCATTCTGCAGAGCTCGAACGGTCGGTATATTATCATTTATTATTACGATTATTACAACGGCAAAGGTGATGATGCAACTGCTACCATTTCACTCCTTTGCCCAATGCTTCGAGGTACTCTCCAATCACAGTTGATGCTGATCCACCCAGCACATATGTTTGATCGAGGAACATATGACCATAGATGTGTAACTTGGGGGATAAGCGAGAGGAATAATAGGTCGTGAATAGCGCATTAAAACGGCAGTCAGTATTCCATCCTGATGTGAAGTCGTATACGTCGGAGCTTACCGCGGAGACTTCACGTTTTCTCACAGTTGACGCACGTTGGAGGCTCAAAAATAAACGGAATGAGAAAATAAGTCGTATCAACCATATATTTATGCCTACCTTGCGTGGAATCTTGATAGTTTATTCATACATACAAATTTCAAGTCCTCACTCTCAGAATAAGAGACAATTTCATCCCCTTGTTGTTGACAGTGCTGTGTCATTAAGGTACTTTATCCGAGGGAAATACGTGCGATGTCATTTCAACGGATTCCTTGTTTCCTCTGTTCTGCTAATATCTCAAACCACTACAGTAGTTGGTACATGAAAGGGGAAACGGGTTGATAGCTATGTTTCGCTCCTCCCAGAAGAACCGAAAGAGCCAGCGAGCTCTCACAGGCGACACAGAAAGATTGATAGTTGCGAGGGGAGGAGGAATGGCAAAAAAACGTATGATAATACTGGGCCAGTGAGTGACTAACTGTATTTATTCATGATGTCATCCTCTGCCTGCGAACATTTATGACAGGCGAACAGGTCTCTCTGTCTGTGCCATTAAAAGTATAGTGCTGTAAGTAGTGGCAGTGCAGTAGCCCACTGTGATCACGCTCCCCATCCATCCACACCGAGAAGGAAAATGTTGCATAATTGGATTTTCTCCACTCATAATTGTGGACTGTAAAATGTTCCAGTGCTACCAGTAGGTCAGGTTTCAAGTTCCTCTTTTGCTCTGTTTTTGCAAATTGCTTAAAACTGCTGGTGGATAAGCAAGTCATGTGGGCACTGAGTCCTTAAATTGATCGTGCGGTCAAAAGTAGGCTAGGGTAATGGGAATAATGATCGTTTGCTATTGTAAAATCCGGTAAAAATAAGGGGTTCACTTTGGTCCTATCATACAGTATGGAAGGAGTAGCATGATCTCATAGTCACAACCTCACAACACATACACTTGTGCGGGGGCAGACGGAAAATAGTTTCTGCACTGTCGTGCCTCTTCTTTGTGCACCGTATGCACTAGTACTCGATTTTATATTTTTATTTTCATGAGTGCAGCGGGTTCTTGGAATTTACCCAACGCAATTAGCTGCGAGACGATTGTTTGTCTTAGGATCTTGAAGGGGAAAGAATTGATTAGTTCGAACGGAGACTGTGACCGCATACAAGGGATGGTGGTATAACTCTGGGTCTCAATGAGCATACGACCTCACACATGAGGGGAACGTACTCACCCCATTGATTTACTGTGGGATGAGTCTGGTGGTTCATATAAAAGGTACCCATACGTGGATGCAACAAGTTGTACTGCAGGTTCACATCAGTGTATGCGTGGCAGTCAGGAACTTCTCGCTTCCAACCTCTCCACCAAGTTAGCATCAGTTGACCTTGCGGGCTTTTCACTACCACCCTTGTGTACTTGGGAAGCTGGAAAGACTTTTAATTGGGCAAAGTAACTATACTCACATTGAGTGAGTGAGTTGGAACCCTCTATTGCGTTATTCGAAGACAGTTCCCTCCCTGTGTGAGCCATGAAGTAGGAAATCTGTTTTTGTCGTTCAAATCCACACGTTTTTACACTTGCTCAAACACGTCGACCTGTCCGCATCTCTTTCCCTGTCGCGTCTCTTTCCCTCCTCCTCACCCTGTGTGTGAGTTCGTGGTCCGCATTCCCATTCATCCCCTTCTGTGTTCTTCATCTCTCACGGTAAGGGTTCCACAGAAAAACGTACCCAAGTAAAGACACAAACATGCACACAACTTTCAATATTTCTGGATCCTAGGGTGGAATGTGTTTAGAGAGTGAGTTGAAATTTGAAACGTTCTCATTTCAGCTTTCAACTATCCCCTGTCGTCAACGTCTTGGTCGTCATTCCTATGTATTTTTATTATGGAACAAATCCATTTCCGTTCCTCCCTTTAGCAGCTCGGTGAGAGGTTCATGTGAGAGCATTCATGCTCCTGCATGATGTGTGCGGACATGTAGAACAACTCCCGCTCCTACTCTGCTCCTTAGCCCGGGGTTACGAGGTATGATGGTATAGCGGTTCCGAACCCTTCCACTTGCTCCTATTGCTCCCACTGCACTGCCAGTGTATCTCAGTTTGGGATACAGTAATGAATAAAGGAGGGCCGTCCCCATGTCGTCAGCTGGAAGCATGCTCATTAGTAATGAATGCCTCTGGTCAGTGAAAATAAGCTATATGCTTTGCGGAGCAAGGTATGTGGACTGTGGGAGGAAGGATATATTATGTGGGAGACAAATTCCCTTTTGCATACGATGTCCATAGTAGTTGTCGGTGGGCAAGGCGTGAGGATGGGGAGTTCATGTTGGAATGCAGGACTGCGGATGTAACCATATAGAAAATGCCAACGAGGAATGACATTTTGGGAAATTACATGTAAGTAAGGCTACATTATATTTTTCACAAGTTCACGAACTGCACGGAGCCGAGGAAAGCCATGTCATATCTCTTCTAGACAAATAATTGTCCAGGGTTCACATCTCTCCCATCATGCATGCGAGCCAAAGCGAGTGGAACTTGGAGGATGCGAGGTTCGGTAGTGAAGTGGGTTCAGAGAAAGACGTTGGGAAGAAGATGATACTCTTGAGGGCAAAACTGTACGTGAAGAAAACACTTACATGCTCCCCCTAGTATTACGGAGTGAGAGGCATGGGATCAACGGGAAATATGGGGACCGAGACACAAACAACAGGTGGATCATGTTTGATAGTATGTAATCATTAACCTAATCCTGGTTTGACTTTCTCCTATGGGATCACATGAGCTGTATCCGTATACCCATGGCGTCGTCCGCTGGAAAGACCAAGAGATCTTCGTGACCCTTTAGCCTATTACGACAGAGCTGGTAGGAACCTGGCTTGGTTTTAAACCATCCACACTTCTCTTTCTTTACATTCTGAACGGGGATTTTGGACGAGGCAATCTAGTAGTGGTAGTAGTAGTGAGCATTTCCTTTGTTTGGTAAAGTTAATGTGCTCCTCTCTCCTACCTGTGAGAGAGGTTCCATAAAATGTTTCCGAGCATTCATCTATTTGATTGCCCAGGCTCATACTCATTGGGATTCATGCTCTTCCGAAAACGGTTACATGCACGCCGTCGTAGTCGTTCATACATGACAGTGAGACACTACCAGGCGCTTATGCTGTGGGACAATGATGGGGCTCTACAAAGGCATATATCAGTATACACAATAATAAGAGCAACAATGACTCTCCCAGAGCTCGTGATCCTGGAAGTTGAATTGTACTCTGCAAGAGCGAGGAGAAATCTTTTTAAATGACCCCATCCCCTCTGATTTATGACGACTGAGTAGTTGAAGGAGATGTCGTCGTCGGAGTAGGACCTACTGGTGGCCAAGAGGTCATTTGCAGTCTCGTTAAGATAAGACCGTGGTGGACACGACTCAGACTCCGCTCCTTTGTCTGGAATCTTTCACGTGCGCCGCAAAGAGACGTCATAATAATGTAGTCCGATACGTGCGAATACTACCTTGAACAGACCATTTAAGATATTGTTATGGGCTATTTGAGCGTCGCAATGGGTGACTTGAATAATTTTTTTCCTCTGTGTGGCCTCCTGGCTTACGAGCCGGGCTGAGAATTATAGCCCTACTGATGGGACAGGTATTAGTACCATAATGCACAAAAGAGGGGAGGATGTTTCGTGGGAGCATGCGCATGGGGTTTTAAATGATAGGGGGAAGTTTTTTAGTTCGAGATCAGAGATACGATTGCTGGCTGCGGCAGTGGTGGTCAAGTTTGAAAAAAAAATTCAATAGGTAACTCTTGCCTTTTGATAACTCGCTGTTGGAGGATTGAGGTAATATTTCATAAGATTACATTATGCGAAAGTTGAGGACTCTAGTTTTGTCCTTTGTGTGCGTGTGTGTGGATTCGTGGGCGACTTCTTCCGTTTCACGGCAGCCTGCCGATTGGCATTGAGGAGGGCGACGCAAAAGGTCTTTCCAAGTCTCTTTTCAATCTTCACACTAGCCTGGGCTTAAGCTCACTGATGGTAGGCATGAGAGATCTCTAATTATCTTTGTGATCTGCAAAGTACAAAATGGAGTCCCTCAGACATAGAAGAAGAGAAGCCTAAGGGAGTTGCTATTTTCGTTGTTGTTGTTGTCACGGGGTATTTTTTGATGCGACAGCGGTTGCTCCATTGCATTCCCCGTGGTCGTTATACCTACGTCATTATGATGATGATTACTATTGACGAGGTGAATTTGACATTGTTCACTGGACTTAATGGCCCTTGCTGTGTCAGTTAGTTGCTGTCGTAGCTGTAGAAATAGGCGTAGTGTTCGGCAACGAGGGCAATTTTCAGCCTGATTGATCCATTCATTGGTAACCTCTGTGGATGGAGCCAACAAGAGGGGCCGCAAGGTGTTGCTCTACACATTTCAGATTTCAGATAGTAAGAAGCACTGTGTGTCAGCCGCTACTGCTGCCGCCGACGCCGCAGAAAGCTTACCTTCGCCCATTTGCATCTGCTTTCGTGCATACATACACGAAGAAAAACATGGCTCGTTGAAGATGAAGAAAACCAAATCTCACTTGACAGTCAACAAAAGCCTATTGTTTGTCTCTGATTTGTAGTAAGTGTGCAAAATTATATTATGATTGTCCTCCTCGTGAAATGATGCTGCTTGGATTGCACACGGATTTTCTCGATCATTTCAAGAACGCCGTTTTGCCCCCCTCTCTCTATCTGTGTGTATTCCTTCTACCCCTCTGAAGTGAGCATACTACTGTGGGCAAGCTAATGGGGATGATGAGGAGAAGAAAAAGTTGAAGTTGAACAAGACCTGTGAGCAGGGGTAGCAGGAGTGGCGAAGTGGTAGAGGAGCGCACAGGATGGTATGATGGGAACGATAATGCGGTTCTGCGCCCCACTTCAGCCCTATTACTTGTCGCTGCCAGTGGGTCGGCTCAGAGGTCATAAATTAACGGACATTTCCAATGTGGGTTGGGTTGAATCTTAAAACTATGTGAGTGAAGCGGCCCACGCGCTCAAATGCAAGTGTCATTCCCATCCCCGTGTAGCTCCGCCGATAATACCTCTTTCACATTATATACACAATTCTACATAAACACATACACACACACACACGAATTCGCACGTACAACACACTCGTAGGTACTACTCAAAAATGTTCCCTTCCCCACTCTCCTGTGCTGAATGATACATGTGAGGGCTGATTATGATTATTCCCGTATAACAAAGCACACATTTTTTACCTTCAGCATGTGTGGACTTGGACTCCCTTTTAGTCCACAAAGATATTAGCAACTCAATCCATCTTATCCGTCTGCTCCTACTTGTGCTTTTAATGACTGTCCCAGTACATTCATTCAGCATAGCCTCACCTCCAGACCCAGTTAACAATAACTGAGAGTGAGAATAGAACCCACACCTGTGATGTGTGAGCAAAAATGCGACTCCCACCTACTGCGCGCGAGGATGTTGGCAAGCTTCATATATTTGGTGAAACAACCCATTGTTCCCTTCCACTTTCCACTCGACCTACCATTTGTGTGCCAATATCCGAGGAGGTAAAATGATTTTCGTCTTAGCGCCAGGCCTGCTTTACCTATTGCAAATATTATGCAAAAATCATACCCGTTTTTGGAAAGAAGGAAGGAAGGTTGTTCTAAATAGAGATGATAAGGGAAAGGGTAAGACAGGAACTTAAATCAAGTCAGTCATAACTGGCTGAGACTATCTGAGAGGGTATAATAGAAGGTGGAAAAGCCAATGACTTGAACTGAAGCACACAAAATAATTAATGAACAAACTTGAGATGGTATAACGCGCCCTATTCACAAGACATTTGTGAAAGAAATCAAAGCGGAACGACGGGGGCGGCAGCGACGACAACTGCTACACCGCACTATGTGAAGCATCATTAACGTCCACTAGACAAACGGATGGTGCACGGTACACAGTTTCATATATGTAGTAGCTCACTCGTCCATTCCTTTCAGCTTTGATAAGTCCATCTGCGGGCTCTGTGCATTATTAATGGGATCAAAAAGCTCCATTGTAGAAGAACCGGAAGGGAACTTCATAATTGTAGGGGGCAATGACTAGGAAAACAAGAGATTTCGGCACATCGTGAACATGAGGGGAGCCTCTCCTCTCCCCGTGAGCACCGTTTTGCTACAAGAGCGGACCTCAACGTGTTTCGGA
>WJFA01001829.1:0-18748 GCA_009870155.1 Pseudobourletiella spinata
CCACCACCACCAGCACGGCTTTGCTTTTCCATCATGTCTGTGGGGTATTGTATAAGGTGATACATCGGGAGCTCTAATGATGCATAATGTAATCGGTGGACTATATATAATAATAACATGGAGTGTGTGGTGGTAATAGACCACCGTGGTGCGGATGCATGTATGTGTGTATATTTGTGTGTATGATCCCTCGCCTGAAAGTGCCCTACGTTGTTTGCTCTAGGCAAGAGAGTACATGGCATTCACCGCCACCGTATGAGCTTTTGATGTCCCACTCTTTCACTCACTCTTCTCCTCTGGCCACTCGCGCAGAGACAGAGTGAGAGAGGGAGAGAGAGCGCGTAAACATTATTTGATCACATCCGCCCGCCAGTTGGCGCCGACTCCTTATATGTGTACGGGGATGCAGATTCACACGAGCGAATGAGTGGGCCAACCGGCCCAAAGAACTTTTCCCTTGATTAATTAATGAAACCTTGCCCTGCTTTTATCCATCTCCACACCGTACTTCAATGACGACGACAACTACCTTTTTCAGTCCTGCTGCCGCGAGCCTTTGACTTCCCTATGCTATTGCTATTCCGCTTCTGCTGGCTTCTACATTCCGATATTACCACCCTCAATTACGGCTGGCTAATTACTTTTATCTCTGACTTTACAGTACTACGAGATGTCCTATGGCCTTAACGTGGAGATGCACAAGCAGGTGAGTTGGAATTTTTTAATTATTTTTTGGGCCAAAAATAAAAGTTTTAGAATGTCCAACAGCGTGTGTAACCAAGCTAAAGTATTTGATATAATACAGCGTCAAGGAGTGAGTGCCAACTTTGGTGAGTGTTTTACGAAAGTGGCCCTTGCATACACGTTGTGAGCGGGAGGAAATGCATTTGGCAAGGATGCCAGATATTATTATTATCAGCACACTTTTGTTGGCTGCCGTCCTATTGCCGCTGCACTACGCTCGTTCGCCACGTATCAATACTAAAATGTGATTATGATGATAGTGCGGGAAGCATATGCCACCCCTTTGAGGCACACCGCTCTCTATTATCTGCAAAGATGGTTTCGTCATACGAAGTCTCTCTTTTACATTTTGAACCTCGCATAACCGCCTGTTTGCTCTGTTGTTGTTGTGTGTCTAGCTGAAATGTCTAGGGTTTAGGTGGAAATAACCAGGGATTCCCGATAGCCACTTTGAAGCCTACCAAATGGGCTGGAGTATACAATGTAACATTTCGTACTGTGGAATGCGCATCTAATATGCGGTCCCATTTCACGCCATCATCCAATTCAAAATTAGCACATGTGGGACTTGTGAGGGAATTGCATGGAGCATTGCGGCTTCAGCGACGCTGATCATGACTCCGCCGCCTTCCTTCCTCTCACATCAGTGTGAAGGAAGGGAAAAAATCCCCGTTTCGTTCGAGTGGAGATGATGGCAGGGATTAAATGACGCGATGGATGGTTGACTTAATTTCCTTCCTGGAGCAAGGGGTAAAATTCTGTCGTGCATAGTCGCATTTCCACCATATTACATTTGCACCCAACCCACCGTATTTGAGGCGGTCCGACTTCGGCACGAAATGAACCGGCTAACAATGTAGCCTCTGCTGGTGCGGATGCTTGCCCTACTCACTCTCCCCGTCNCTGCTGGTGCGGATGCTTGCCCTACTCACTCTCCCCGTCATCACGCATGAGAGCTAATAATAATGGCACATGCGTCAACATGAATACGTTCCCACGTTGTTCATTATTTGCTCCATCCGTAAAAGCATGTATATACACAGACACATGCATGGTTTATAGTTTACATGGGAAACATGCGATCCGATTATCCTCACAATACGAACATTTTTCTCCCACTCACTCCACTAGTTACGCTTACATACGACGGCCATAATAGCGGTCATAACGGTCCAACTTGTGAGCTCACCAATATTTTGTTCAAGGCTGGGAGAAAATAATCCTGCCGCCGCCGGGGAGCTGAAGAGGGTGGAGGGGAGAATAATGGAAAAATGTCCACGTGATAACCATCTCCATGGTCGGAAGCAGACTATAGTTTAGCACTGGTTACTGCTCCAAGGCGTTAGAATCCGGCACGAAATAGTGCGGAAGTAATTGGGGCCAATTGTTCTCCACATTGTTGTTTTTCGAGTAGTTGACGTGCCGCATTCCCACCAGCTCCTTCTTCTTTTTGGCATACGGACGGAGGCAAGGCAGGCAGTTTTGCTCAATAGTCCTAGGTCGAGCCTTGGAAACCAATTTCCGGCGAAGCAAATCATTAGCAAGCGACTAATGATTTCCGAGAAGAAAAGTCTCTCGTCTATAGCCGTCCCTGAATAATTTATGAGGTCGGGGCGGTGAAAGGGCTGACAGAAAAATAGACGGGATGGTTTTGGCACTCATTTCCCTCATCCCTTGACGTCGCTACACTTCAGTGTGCACATGTGTGTACGTTAGGAGGGATATTATGACGGGCGGGATTGCAGATTTTTTTTCTTGTTGAGTGAGCCCCTCCAAAGAAGACTATGGGTCTACCCATGTACCCAATCTCATTGAATACCTCTCTCTCACAGTCTCAGCGGTTAGGCTAGCCTGGTAGCTGGAATATAAGGGAGGGATAAAGGGGGAGGAAGTGACAGGATGCCCGGGCCGGGATGACGGATGGTGTGCTATAAACCTGACGAGGATTTTGTTGCCCATATAATTGAAATCAATTAGGGTCGCGTGGGTACGAGTTTGAAGGGGACCTCCTATCCCCTCCCCTTATTAAACCAGGCTGGTGGAAGTGAAGGAGAGAATGTAAATAAATGCTTTTTCATCTGCCGTCATGGGGGTAGTTCAAAAACAGATCAAGTACATCATCTTACTCTAGTGCCTACATACCTCACATGATTCTTCCACCATGTACATGTAATTACTAATTCCATGGAATTGAACTAGTCGGAGCGGAAAAACACACAACCTACTGAGTTGCACTCTGCTGCCCTCCCCGTTGTACAATATCTTTGTGCTCATCATAGACAAGGTCTGGATGCCAAATACTCCCATAGTACTCACCGTCATATGTTTTCATCCAGCTGAGCAATGATTTCCAACCTCACCGGAGTAGTATGCAGACCAATGTATTGATTGTGCGCAACCTGTCCTTGCCGGATCTCGTGTGTATGGGCAGTTGTGTGAAATAGGAAGCGAATGTGAAATGTGAAGACAAAGTGGGATCTGACGGAGCATTCATACTCATATTCCTGGATCAACTCCATCACATTCCCTGGGCGAATGTGACGTGCACTTTCCACCGTCATTGCACTAGCTCTGACAGAAATAAACGAAGGAGCTGGGTGGAAAAAACTAACGCTCTGTCAACACTACCCGGTTTCTATGCCCTGCTACTACAACCGAAATCTGCACACATGATCCGCTCACTTCCTCCCTAGCCCTACCACTGCAGTCCTCGCTAAAGCTCACCGCACCCGCTCGTTGTTATGGGTGTCGTTGAAATCGCGGGAAAGTACAGCTTCATTAATTACCATTACCAAGAAAATTTTCGCGGTAGCAACTGAAGTCATTAGGGAACGTATGGTTGATTTCAGAGCGTGTTGTTGTTGGCCGGGGAAAAGTAGGGATCACATATTGGCTGCTCCCGGGAGAAAGCTATGAGAGTTGAAAAAAATGTTACAGGTTCCATTATATAGTTGAGCGTATGTTCATTTGGACACAAGGTAAATGCAAGTGAGGTGGGACATTCGGAGGGTGAGAAAGCGAGGGAGGGAGATATCTGAGCTTAAATATGGTTTTCCATTATTATATTGTTACACAGGATTTGATGGGGGCGAGAGACAGGCGGCTGTGTGACGGGTGGCCTCTGTATATATTTGTGCACAATGAGAGTAGCATGTAGTGGAGACGCGACATACATGCGTGCGTGCGTGCTTGCGCGTATGCGGTGGGGAAGGTTACAAGATGGAGTTGGACGGTATGTCTGGTTGGGTCTTGTGTGAAGTTGCCATAAAGGAGGGGAGACTGGCAGGTTGGTTGGGTGGCTGGATGGCTGGGTGGATTGCTGGTGGCGGAAAAAAGTTTCTGGTGAACGAGCAGGGCGTGTGAGGTGTGAGCTGAGAACATGTTTGATGGTTGCTGGAACGAGTGTAACATGGGGTCGGGAAAAGTGACTGACTGAGTGGTTTTACTTCCTCTCCCTCTGGATTTTCTCGCTCTGCCACACTCCAGCCCTCCTCTCCTCCATATTATCCGCATCTGTGTCTACCCAAGTATGTAGCATAGCATACCTTCGGCAGGCCCTATGCAAACCCACTCGCTATACCCCCACACAAAGGTTATATCTACCTACATACGTGAGGGGGGAAGGGAGCCGAAAAATACCTCGTGTTTGCGTGTCTGAGCGATATGTATCGTTGGACAAGAGCGCGATTACTGCTATTACTTGGAAAAGTACTTGGCGCTTTGCTTTCCCCTACTACCCTCGGCCCCACGAGGACTCGTGTGGAACTACCGCCACTGCCACCGGCACTGTTCTCTCACGCCCTAACTCCATCTCTATTCAGTGTCCCCCCTCACACGCTCTACAACTCTCTTTTACCGGATCGATATCCCTGTCTCTGGTTTTTTCCCCTCCTGTGTGCATACATGTGTGCTCGTGCATGCGAACTGAGTTGGTGTGTGTATGCGTGTATATATGCCTATGTGGGAACTCTCAGCAGCAATCCCCCCGAATCCCTTATGTGCCTTGAGTATGACCCATATGAGAAGGTTTTACATGGGAATCCCTAGACTATACCGCATGAGGGTATAATGGGCCCATGCTACATCCGCACATACACACACACACACACACAGATTTCCCCCTAATGCAATTCAGTACAAATGGTCCGTTATGTAGCTTGTATGAGACCTTGTAGGCGGGGGTAAGGCGGGTAGTTTTCCCAGACAATAATAAAAGTTGACTTGATATAATGTATAGGATTTTCAACTTGATAGATAGAAACGTGGAATTTATGGTGGGCTTAGGTGGTCTTTACCCATAGATGAGTGCGGGAGGGTATGGAGCACATACGTAGATATCATTTTGTGTGTCTATACTGCACAGTTCCATACATGCGTCACACTGTTCCGGATAGGCCTCATGTGTTCGAGCCGTTCTTCTCCCATGTGTATGTGTGTATGTGTGTGTGTGTGTGTGTGTGTGTGTGACGACTAGGGGGGAACTGCCATTTACAGGCTGATGTTCCTCCAATTACGGACTTCTTGTGGTGAGAGGAGCACATCTCGGAAATCGACCCTGGAGGTGTTACCCAAAAAGCTTTCCCCCCACCCCAACTTAATGCACACTTTTACACGTTGTTATAGTACATACATTGAGGGACATATACTCATTTTCTCCCACCACGCTGTCTCCTCGCTCCCTACTGCCACTTCCCCTTTACTACCCAGTAGACATGCAGGATCCTATACATCCTTATGCACAAATATAATTTCTCTCTCTCCCTCACCCCAGCTCTCTCTCTCTCCCTCCATTTTTAATTTCATTAGTGTCTGGATCACATCTTCCCTCTCTCTCTCTCTCTTTCATTTTGATACGCATGAACTGCCTAACTCCCCTGAGCTTTCATGTCGGGTCGACTCAGGAGGAAAACTCGGAGCCACTTCTTCTCCGTCTTACTAGTCTTCTTCTTTTTCCTTATTCGCCATCCACCCCACCGTCTTCTCATCCTCCTCCTCCTTGGGACCACATACTACTTTTACTACTTCCTTTCGCCAACACACATATACTCATCCTCATCGTATAATACTTCTGACTCCCACCGACCCCTACTACTTCTCTTCCCCTTTTCTTTCGCTTGAACAAGTTCCCTTCCTACTTCCCTCCGCTCCGTCTATAGCCTATTACTTACATATGATTTTAGTAGGATCCTCCTAGGGATAGATAGAGAAAAACTTTCTCTCCCACTATCTCTCTCCCTGTCGCTCTCTCACTATCCCTTTCCACCGCTCCTTCATCATGTATTAAATCTTTTGTACTAACTCAACTATCCTTTTCATCGTCGGCTTATAGTTTAGCCCACCCCATCCTTCCCACCATCTCCGCGGAAAATCCTCCCATAATACGAATCACGCTACGGAGGTAACTCCTCATGGGAAGTTTCATTGAGGTGGTCGTACTATACGCAATACGACTTCTTTCAGACAAATTGACTTTCTTCAAAATCGTACCGCGTATAACCTAGTTTTCACCTAGTTGATGTCTTGCATGTAACAGCCGTAAATTGTAAAGACACATCATTGGAGATGCCTACAATCCCATGTGTCGACCCTTGAGGTGATTTGGCGGTGGCACACACCGCTGGGATCCTTCTGAAGTTGTAATACGGTGGGAGGGAAGGGGATTTCTCACTTTTAAGCTATCCCACACCGCCATATGACTGTATATGGAAACGACCGGGTGGGGGATCGTAGAAGGAGAGGAGATGGGGCGTGCGGAGGGGAAGATGAGTTCAGCGGGAGAAATTATTACGGATGGAGGGGAGCACGGGAAGAGGACATAATGTTTATGAGATGATGTAAAGGTGGGAGAAAATTGAAATTGAGAAAAGATGGTTATAGCAAGAGCTATATGGGAAGTATGGGAGAGGGGAGAGAAGGAAGGGCCATGTGTGCACTCGCCCGTGTATTTATTACCAAGCTGACATTTATGTAGCTGATGGGACGGAACATATGGACAATCTCTAACTATCCATTTGCCATTGAATGCATCCGCGCGCGCGGGTGAGGATAGTGGCTGGCCTGCGTATAGTTGGAGAAAGCTGGAGTAAGCCACTGCTTTTGTGTGTGTGTGCCTGTCTGTCTACGGAAATGTGGATCGGCATGGTGTGCACGCCCCGTAAAGAGAATAAGGGAGGGAAACGATCACTTCCCCACCAGTTTCCTATTATATGAGTGGCCACATAAAACCCATCAACATCAACTTATAGAACACTCACGTACACGTACATCCCTACAAGTTCTCATGCACAGCGGAGCTCTTCCCAATAATAATGTACACCATGGGGAAAGCTATGTATGGCTCCCAAAGTGAAGTTCCTCCTATACTCATCGTCCCCGCACATGGTTATGCCTGGAGAGGGGGAATAAATGACCCCAGATTGACACCCGTGTGCTGGGCCATAGATACGGAAATTTATTTTTATGGGAAATATAGCCAAGTTTAATGGTTCCATGCATTCCATTGCCCACATTGCCATTTTACCCGAGGGCTGCTCACTCCATCCATGGTCGTCCGTCTGTGCATATTCGTGGGGGGAGAGGAGTTGGAGCACCGGCGTGTGTGGTGTGGGGAGGCGGCTGGGTACCGGCTTCCCCGCGCACTCAACGTGCCGGAGTGACGAAGATGGACAGGAGCAATGTGCTCCCACCCGCGTCGTCCTAATACTTTGATAGAATCTGTTCCCCCGTAACGTTAGTACATTATCTCCGGCCAGATCGGGGATCTGAGAGTAAGGGGATATCCTCACTGCGGCCATCTATTGATTTGACCCCTTGTGGTAAACGCACGCGTCAGGAGCCAACCTCCCAGCCTCTGTGTATTCTCTTGAACTAATCAACTAAATCGTGTGTCAATGGGAAATCAATACCGTGTGCCCACCCTCCCGCTCGTCTCTCAGTCAGAGTCAGCAGTCTGTATAACAGCGTATATATGCTTGAGAGTACTCCCGCTCGGATGGTTATATGGAACACACACGCACTCACGCCGACACTCCTCATCCCCGTCCATCGTCCATGTGTCCTAATGTGTTCACTGGACCAATAAGGTACAGGGAACAGGAAGGGGAATGGGAAAAGAGGAAGATTATATATGTGGGATGAGTGGGACCATTTAGCCGGGACCGTGCTACCCCATAAGGGACCGCTCAGCTCAAGTCAATGTACACCGGCATCACTGCTCCCATTCTTCCACCCATCCAACCCATTGAGACACATCAACCTTTATAGTCACACGGCGGCGGCGGGCAGGACTGCGGGCAAGGAACTAGCTCCTCACACGCATATACACGCACGCACAGATGCATGCACAGCCATACGGTAAGATCTTCGCAGTGTACATAATGGAGTATGGGAGAGTTGAAGGAGGAGTGGACGCCTGTACTGGGTGGAATGATCAGCTCTGAGTGGGGGGCTCACCCTGGCTTTTCCTCCCGTAGTTTCCTCCCGCCATTTGGCCGGTCATCCTTCTGGAAAATGGGCCTGAGGGACCCTCGGGACTCTTTTGTAGTGGGAATGAAATTTTATTCGTCGTATATTCAGCTCTGCCTCATACTACTTCCCTCTACAAATGATCCCACTGTTCGGTTAGTGCGAGTGTTCCTTCCAGCTCACTGACAAATTGCACCCCATTCCGACATCCAACAGGAGAGATTTCATTGCACAATGATTCTCATCCTGTGTGCTGCCAAATCTTGCATTGAAAAATATAATTTTTCATTTTATTTTAAAAATATACAAAACAATTTATGCTCTAAATTCCCATGGAAAATACTGAGACCTCTTCCTTGTGGTCCGCACTGCTAAGCCCATAATGGTTGAAACCCGTATTCCCCCCTCGTGTTTACTATTAAATACGGAAATGCACGCCGTAGTGGATGGGAGGGTACTAAGGCTACGAGCATAAACGTCGTCACTTTGTCACTTTTATATGCCTAACCATATAGTGCGGCTTAAAGGCAGGCGGGGCCCGTCCGTAATAGCGTGGAGGTGACATGGGAGGAAATTGCCATCCACGCCGGCATTTATGCCCACCAAGGCGTGAGCTATATTAAACCTGATGATTTTCTCAGTGTCACATTACATTTAACTTAAGTTTCCTGCCGGGATCCCATAAATAAATATGGCTTTTCTCCTCCAAGGCCATAATAATACCTCCCTCCCATTATTTTCCGTCCGCCGCGGCGGCACAAATGAGAGTACAAATAGTCACCACCCCATTCCATCCTAGCCTATGTGCATACTAAAGCGCCTGCTACCACAATTCCGCAGTCCCGGACCTAAGTGCTGTAATCGTCTTAAGTGGTACCGCGACGAGAGTCTATATACCAGGCCAGCTGCATTGCCAGTCCGCCAGCGCCCGCCAGTCGCAAGTCAGCCATGTGGTGGTAGAGCTTTGACCCACTGCTTCATACAGCCTGCGGAATAGAGCCTAATTCCAGGAAAAATGCCAATGATAATAGTCATAGTAATAATAATACTAATAGTAACTAAGCATAATCATCAGCATGATGACTTCACTCCAGCCGGATCTGGGCTGCAGAGTTTCCAACCGTATTGATACTCCCATTACTCACCATGGCAACTTCCAGTCCAACTCATTTGTTTGCCCAGTGCGGGCGTGCACTTCGACCATTTCGTCCCACACTATGCGACAGCGGCAAGCTCTTGGTTAAAAAAGACGGGAACTTGAAATGAAGTCTTTTTCTTTGTCCGGGTATGGACTTGATGCCGTAGTCCTTCTTGTACTGTGTACACACTAGGGGTCGCAGGTGATTGAAAATGATTTAAAATGGATAGAAATGGGGAAAAGTCCACTATCTCGGCCTTCCTCCGTGTTTTTCTTCTTGCAAACGCAAAGTTTTCCTAACACAGAGAGGGGCCCCAAGGAAAGCATATGCACAACAGAGCCTGGGGCTCATACATTATGAAAACTTTGAGAGATTTCGGTTTCCCAGAGGCTCCCTCCCCCATGTACACAGCTGCTGTTGTATATACAAACGGGGAATTTATTCTAATGGGATTACCTCCATATCCCTCAGACTATTCGCTCCACCGTTGTACAGGCGACAGCTCTCTAACCGCGTTTCGTTCCAAACTCCCATGGATAAACTCTTACGTGCTGCTTCACGCCGAATTCTTTAAGCTACATACACCTGGTCCACACGCTACAATGGTGAGCGTAAGCAAGGGCCAACTTTTATCGGTTCGAGCATCTATCTCCGAAGATTGCCACGTAATACACTAGAAAGGCATCTATGCGGCCGTCGTATGCATTCAAAAGATTCCATTTGAAAGAGATTATAATCCCACGTGGAGTGTTTACCCTTGTCTACCAGTGCGATCTTGCCATGTATATGCTGTCGTAGTGAGTACTTATACTACTACGGGGTAGTATAAACTACGTGTGACCAAGGAGGAGGCATTAATTATTGATTGGGACCCCAGCCGGGAACACGGTAAAGCTCTCTCTCACTCTTTTCCCCTAGAAAAAAATACACGGACCTTTATTGGCACTGAGTGAGGGGAAGTTAGAGGATGAGTCTACCTTTAATTCCCACATCCCCGAACGTGACCGTCTCGGATGTCTCGTCTCAACTGTACAATGAGGAGAGTGACTGGGCGGAGTTCGTGGTAGACATAGTCGTGGATCAGATTGAACCGCCGAGTTCAGTGAGGGGAGTAAAAGATGGGATGTGGCAGTAAGAGGCTTATATTGAACCCAATGTATCACTTTGATTTTCTAATGGAGACGCTTGTCAAGTACCTGTAAAGATACATTCAACTCCAACCCTCCAAGTTCCCCATCCACCCACCGCTACCGCCACCACCACCTATGGAAACATGTTCTAGACACACATACATGTACACAGACCTGAAATTCAATACACTTTTTCCACTTCAATTTTCAAAGTAGTTCTCCCTTCTCCATTCAAAATTCTACATGGCTACATACAGTCGTGACGAGAGTCAGGAAATCAATTGGATTGGATCATGTCAGGCGGGGGTAAGCCTTAATGCGCTGTTCAATTTTACTTGCCCCGCCGGGAGAACTGCATAAGTAGGAGTGAGGCGGACGTAGTATAGAATGAGGAGAGTGGTAGTAGCACTAGTAGTAGCAGAAGTAGTTGTAGTAGTGGAACGATTTCGGAATTTAATCAAAAGTGCCAGGAGGAGTAAGTAGGACGACGGGGTTGCTCAGCCGATGGAATTATGGACCCAACTTCCTTCCTACTCCTTTCCCTCCCCAGTCAGTCCTGAGACGTGGACCGGAAATTCCACTAGCAGTAACGCCTTTGTACAGTATAGCAGCCTTTGGAGTTTGAAGAATTATGGGAAAGTAGCCCGAGAGAGAAAGAGTGCACTGTGGAACGGAGTAGTAGAGGGAGGGAATTATAGGGAAAGGAGGGAAAAATTAGATGAAGGGGATTAGGAAGATTCTGACCGGTCTAGCGTGGAAAAGTGGAAAGATTTTACGGGGGAAAGTAGGGACGGCGAGTGAAAACAAAGGCTTTCCCCTCCCTATGGCTTAAGACATTGACGGCATAATGCGGTAGGGAAATGGTTTGGAGTGCTATTGGCCCCGTCTCTCTCCCGTTCAGTTAAGCTCCCCACTTTGCATTACCGACATCCACTACAGTACTGCTGATCCGCACTTAACAATTCTTTCTTCCACTTTCATTGCAACTGTGTTATTACTATTGCCCCATATGGACTGTCGCCTTTTTTATCGACCTGAGGTTTTCTACAAACTCTGTCGTCCTTTAAACATTTCCCACATTGTCCTACATGAACAGTGAGTGCCACCAATACGATCAGATCAGGTTCGGGCGTAACAGGAGGAATGAAGAATTTGAAGGGAATGCCATTTGCATGTTGGACATTATGATGACGGCGGCGCCAGAGCTTCGGATACATGTCGAAAGACCCCGCCCACTAGCACGTCAGTCATATGTCACGGATTTCAAATCAATACTTGGAATTGGGGAGAGGGGTAGAATATGCCTCACTTAAGGCACTGAAGACCTTGGAATGTTGCGATGAGGAAGTTCCATATCATAGCGTAAATAAGTAAAAACTTGTAGGATTGAAAGCGTTGGATATTGAACGCTCAACTTATGGTCCTAAACGGGAAGGGTTTGGGCAATAAGTTTCGCGGACGGAAGTCATCATATTGACGGGTCGTGGGCTCATAGGGGAATGGAATGAGTTTTAAGTTATGTTCTCCAACTATACAAAGTGAGAGAGAAAAAGGGAAAGTTTGAAAAAAAAATCCTTCCGACGAATAATAACAGAAGTGAGGAGATGACTCGATGACGGAGGTGAAAAAAGCCGCTCGAGTCTTCAAGAACGCGGAAGAGGCCAGACCATGGAGCCTCTGCTGGTTTTGAGGGAAAATTAAAAAAATATTCACAAAGGGATTTTATGCGGAGGAAAATTTTGAATTTCAATTAAGGTGAAAAGCCCTCTGCCTCCCTCCCTCCCCTCCACTTATCTCTTATATGATGTATAATACAATAGTGAAAAGTCCAAGTCAAAGTGTGAGTCTAATGAAAGGCAAAGAAAAGTTCGGGAAAGTTTTCATTAAAATTTCCCACGTTTCACTGGCAAGCAAAAGAGAAATCACTCGTCCTCCCTTTCCCACTCCCTTTCTTCCACTTCACTCTCTCCCTTCCCACGACATTTTTCCCACTATACTTTTACTATCACATGACTCTGTCTCTCTCACTCTCCCCCTTAAGATCTTTCATTAGTCAACCATGAAATTAATATGAAAGGAAAAATACTGGCGGTGGCATATGTACGTAGTACGGGGGATGTCCCCATGATATGAATTACACACGTAAGGAATCTCTCGCATGGGATGACATCCATATGGCTCTGACTCCAGATATGCATATACATGTAGAGAATTTCCATACAGGTCTCCCGCACCAGCATCTCTCCCGGCATCATTATTATCATCATCATCATCGTCGCCATCATCACCGCCACTACTGTCAGGAACCTCCTACTCAACCGACTCTATCTTCCCTCATAAAATTCTACTGCTCTCGAAGCAGGGAGTCAAATCGTGCTCACTGTAGCTCATATATCTGCTCCGTGCCGTATAATTGTATACAGATGATAAAAACTACATAATGATCCTGTTTTAGTATGTGCCTACTTACATAGGCGAAGGGAACTTACACAAACAGAAGACTCGCTCATGCTTTTACAGGCTTGGAGTATTTGTCGGCTCTGTGTAAAGATTCGCTTAATGACACGTTATTTTTCAAAATATAAACGTAATGCCGGGGATGTGGACAGCTGGATCCATGTGCTTGAACTTGTGTAGACAGATATGATTGCGTGCACGGTTCGGCACAAAGGAGTTGGAATACCCGTTCAGGACATAAGATAGAGAGTTTGAAAGAAAAAAATAAGGTGAAGAATGGGGATGACCCTACACAAAGGGCTGCAATGACTACTCAAGACTATCACCTACTGCAATCGCATGCAAAAGTTCAAATACATGGAAATACTGTGCCGTGACCGTAGCATTTAGCAGGGAAAATTGATGAAGAAAGTTTCAAGGAAGTTAGCTAGCTCTTCGCGAAAGTAATGAGGACATTATTCCTTTTATTGCCCCTGAACAAGTTTGCTGGAGGGGTTAATTATCATTATTATTATTATTTTTATTATTCAAATAGCTATTATATTGTGAGCCACCATTTTTATTAAGCTGCCGTAAGGCGGGAACGGGGACGGGGCCAGGAGTAGTTGAGCAGGAAGGATAATTTAGTAAAGGGCTAAATTCCCCGACATCGTCGCATTAGTCGGCTCTATCATTCCAGCGTTATTACTCCGAGAAGGATTAACGTAATGACTCCCTCTCGCTTTCCCCCTTGAATTTACCACCGCCATCGTCACCGGTACTGCCGACAACCATGTTGCACCCCATGATGATATCGGCCGGTGGGGTTCCTTGTCGTGTAGGAAGTGCGACGTTGGAAGTCTCTTCTGGCGCACTCGGATCAAACTCGGAGTTAGGCCTGCAATTCGCAAAGTCACGCAGCATATGCTAAAGTTGATTTGGTCTGTATTTTAGCCTTGTAACTCTTTAGGATCATATCCCTGGATCCGTGGCTCCTTTGTATACACAGGCTAGTTTTTCACATTATTTTGGCATATTACATGTCTCCATCGGAGGAAATGAGTAGATGTATGGGAGCCAGTTGGCCCACCCCGGACGCACACCTAAATCGGAGGCTGGACCCAGCTGTAATAACACTATTTGCACACACATAGACATGCGGAGGAGGGTAAATAGTTGAGCTGCTGTCTAAGCAGCTAGTGAGGAGGGCTCGAACTTATGTGTGAAGGATCCGCCCTACCGAGTTTCCCATAAACATAAAGGGCACACGCAACTATGAATAATAATGGGGCAAGGATGTAGGCAGGCGACTTGGGAAGTCCGTTCTATGTTTTAAGGTGAAACAATGGGATTGCCCCGCTCCCCTCCCCTTTTTATATTCCTGTATTCGTGAAGACGTTCTGAGCTCAAAGAAAGGTATGACTCACAGTGGGAAGATTGTCTCGCTCGGAGATGATGATAATGTTACACGCCAAATTCAAAAGTTTCACTGCCTTGGAATATCTTCCACTCACTTCGGGAAGCTACACACACACGTCGCAATATACGCACCCGAGAGACAGGAGTGGGGAAAGGGAGCGCTTGGAAATGTAGCCACCTCTCTGGTGGGAGTCGGAGTGTGACTGCGAGCATGGGCGGTATAGGAGTAATAATAATAATAATAATGGCGGATCCTTAACCCTCTGTATTTGAGACGGCCGTAAAAGTGTACTGTGCCGTAGTCATAATAATAAAGATGGAAATTCGTGCGGGGTTTCCCCGTCCACCGGTGCTTCAAAGAGGAGGGCATTATTTTAAAATATATTTTATAGTGGATTTAAAATTCTCCCAAAGTCCCCCGCGCTCACTCTCAGAGTCAGTCACTCACGATGGTGTGTGGGGATATGTGGACTGGTAATAGGGGTATAGGCGACACGAACGAAGCGAGGAGCGAGTAACGATCGTTCATAAAACTTCCCGTGCTCGGATCGTGTTGCGGAGGAACAAGGAAGGGTAAAGGGGGAAAGAACTTGAATGAATTATGACTTGATGTAGCCAAATCTTCGCACCATCGTACTCAGCTACATTTTCAAAAGTTACACGGGCTAACACACGTGATATACACATTTATGCCCGTTTAGCCCTAGCATAAGTATAGGTAATAAGGTGGGATCTCAGCATCACTCTGTATGCACGGTGGAGCGGGAAGGACGCTTCCGGAATTTTTCTCCCACTCCCATTCCACAACTCTCCGTCACTTAGTGAGGGAGAGTGGGAGCAAATGGAAATTGTCATAACTATTTGGCAGGCCCAGATCTTCGTCCTCCACATCCTTCCCGCCCCCTTCCAAGGCAGCGAGCTGTATTGTCGGGACCGTGCGGCCCTTAAATCCTGTACATTTTCCTCGCCCAGAAAACTTCCTGCCACACATGTGGGTGGACGGGGCCGAAGGAATAAATCAAAATGGATTTTATTTACTTTCATTCCTCATATATATTATATGTATTTCCCGCCTTGAGTTTCTCCTGATTTTGATTTGTTGCCAATGTGAGAGAATGATGGGAAAGGCTGTGTGGCGGTGCCACGTTGGACCGTCGAGTAGGCTGTATAACGATTCACTGGGCTGGATATAACCCTAGGGAAGGATTGCTTCCAACTTTTTTTTGTAGTTTTCGAAGTTACTCCAGAGTCGCGTTGAAGACCGACCGGAACGACAATACGGCTTTTACACGTACCACTGCACTAATATCCATCAATTTTCACTCAAGTAGTGAATTTTCACCCGGTGTGTATGGTATTGTAAGGCCGAGATTTCTGGGTCCTGGGATGGAGCAGTAAGAGTTGGACGCTGAACCAGTTGGGCCACGTGAATAAAAAAATATATTCCGTGCGGAACTCAATGATTTATGAGTTAGAGGTTACGGTTGGAATTTTAGTTTCTCTTTTACTATATTTGAACGTGAGGAAAGAAAGTATGGGATGGGGATAAGGTGGTAGACGGTGGAACGAAAAAGTTGAGGAAAATATGGACTTTTCCTCCCATCCAACCCAGTCTCTTTCTCTGTCTTGCTCGAGGCTTAGAGCCCAATGAATGGCCTTGCTTTCTTAGACGTGTAAAACGACCATATCATGCTGTAGCGTAACTCCGTCCAAGTTTCCGGAGAAAAAGTTGGCCAACTTCCCCACGGGCATGTTGCACTCTTGTTGTTGATAATATTTCGTATATGTCTGTATGCATGTATGTGTGTGTTTGTGTCTGCCGCCACGGTGGAAGGAACATGGTACATCAATGTGGCATTTATATACTAGGGCTACATGGTGGGTCTGGAGGGTGTGCAACTCTCTGTGTACCACTGACTTATGGAGAGGAAACTGCTTTGAAAAATTCTTTGAATTTTACACTCTATGGTTCCCGCGGATAGCTAGTTAGTTTTTGACAGGGCATTCATAAAGGAGCAACTTTTCCGGAGCCACGAAATAATGCAGGGGTATAGAGGCGGAGGGAGGGAAGAGAGCGGAGCGGGTGAAGGACGGCGGTGGTTTTACGACGGAACGCATGGGGGGATAGTGAGTGTAGGGAAGCCGCCCGTTTCCGCCTCTCCCCTCCTCCTTTCTTCTTCTCCTTGAAAAAAAAGCTCAAAAGTTATAGAGGTTCACCATGGAAATACACTGCGGTTTCGTTGGTGCCATCGTCCTTGTTGTCGTCGTCTGGGACTCACATCTTGTTCCCAGAGTCATCTCATGTGTGGAGAGGAGAAGGAGTTGGAGAGGAAGCAGGAGGAGAGAAGTGAACGGTGAACTCTGTCATCGATTGGGTCGATGATTGATATTTACCGAGCAAACACTTGAAGCTTTCCCCAGACCATTTTTTCTCCGTTTGCTCCTATACCCACCGTCGCCTCCTCTTTCTTCTCCCATTGCGTCTTACCCTGTGGCCCTCTGTCGTCGTTTTCCCGCCGCTTCTTTATTGCATCCATCAACTCTGGTCGGAGGGCTGGAATCCTATAAAATTTTGATTATGGTCGGAATATATACATGTGCTTCCTACGAATGTTTGTAGTAGTTCGGCAGGTATGTGAGCGTGTGCTTTGGTGTGTGATAGTTTGGGCGTGTGCACGTACACGTGTTTGGGTGTTCATGTGTGCGTGTATGTTCATGTTGAAGTATGTGCGCTTTTACGTGTATGGATGTTCATAGAGAAGCGTTAGCATATTTACGTGTTGTGTGTGATTGTATGTGTGCATGTACATGTTTGGGTGTGTGTACGCGGATGAATACGTGTGGGTGTGCTTGTGTTTACATTTTTGGGTGCGCGTATGTGCATGTGAATGTTTGCGTGGGCTTGGCTGTGTGTTTTCATGTTAAAAGCTCATGCTCTTGTGACATTTTATGTGCGAGCCACTAGCACTGCTACCGGGAGAACCCCACCCTGTGCCAATATCCGATCAAAGGTTTCTTCACTCTGCAGTATTCATAGGAGGTCTTGAGTTAACAGTATTGGCCACTGTGCGGGGCCCATGAGGTGATCAAAGAGGGAAAACGGAAACGGCTGGGTCACAATGTATAAAATTACTCTTGACTTTGTACATACTTTGATATGGCTGTCATTTTCTCTCTGTGGGCCGACATAATGCTAGTGCCTGTGAGAATTTCAACTTGATGTTGTCTCCATATGTGTATGTACTCACATATATGTATTTATTATAGCCAAGAGGTCGTATTTGCGCTCATGCCATACATGCTGCGCATGCTTTTGTGTAAGGATATGTATGTGTGGCCAGTGTTTTGTGGGAAACTGCGTTGTGTTGTTTTTTCTCACTAATACTGCTCCTGTCCTTGTTCCACTCAGCTCCATTTAACACGAGTAAACAGAGAGTGAGCAAATGAAACGGGGAATTTGCTACTCGACCAAGGAAAAGTGCCTATTTATAAGGGCCTTTTTCTCTTTTTTCCCCTTTCATCAAGCTCTAGCATTGACACTATATTGCGCTCTCCGCAGATACACCTGACGTTTGCCTCGTTCCATACTCTCGTCCTGGCCACACGACAAATAATCGACCCATTGGACAGGGTCCATGGAAGTCCACACCATAAATTTGCTCATATCTCTCTACCCCGTTCCCCCAGTAATTGCTTTCCCATGTCCCTCATGAGAATTACACCGTAGTATTCTTGAATTTTAACTACATTGAGTCACCTCTAGCCCTGAGGATGGGATCATACATGTTAGCAATGTTCTTATATAAAGAGAGTAATGGCGTAGTAGGTTCTACAGCGATTTTAGAACAATAGCAATATAGATTTAGCCTAATGGAGGTTTGGAAGTGAACCTTGGAATAAATGGTGGCAGCGTGTCCGCTGGATTTCGATCATGTTCACCGCTGAATCGTTTGAGCTGTAGGTGATACGAGTGTATAGGAATGCCGGTCAGTAGTTTTATTTGAATTTGCACAAAACTTCCAAGAGTGTGACCATCAAACCTTGTTGAATGTTGAGCTAGTCGTGTTCGGCGGGGAGAGGGCTGATTTTGAGCGAGATTTGTGTGACATTAAGTGATGGTCTAGTGAGGGGAACTGGTCTTTTCAGGGTGTAATAAATTTGACGGGATTTAATGGTCCGGTTCCGAAAATTAGCTCGTAATTTGTGCTAGTGCACTATGTGAAGGAAATTGGGGACTCTAACGTCCCGCTAGGAAATACCGTTAATATAGAAGCATGGTAGAAAAGGTTCTCTGGCAGCGGATTTTTGCTGCAGGCTAAATTCTGCAAACGCGAGCTTTCTTCCGGGATTCACGATAGTATAAGAGTTGAAGTTTGTCTTCCAACTTTTTATCGGATCACTAGGGATCGCTTCATT
>WJFA01001830.1:0-18741 GCA_009870155.1 Pseudobourletiella spinata
GGAAAGGATAGGACTTTTTATTCGAGACGAGACAATAATCGACGATAATTGAGGTTTTTTAGGGGTTCGAGACGCTCAATATATTGAGGCGACTTCGAGATCGATATTTTCCCATCCCTAATCCAACACACAAAAAAGCAACAGCACTTCCATTCAACACAACCCCAATACTCACATTTACAGACCCAGCCAATACACAGACAATGATATCTTCTTGTATGCAGTTTCTGTATATCTTGTGGTCAGGTTTATTAAATTTTACTATATATGCAGTCTCAATAGTTTTGAAAGCATGCTAGCAAATCCGAGGTTAACTGCGGATCGGATCGGATAATCGTGGTTGACTTAAGAAGAGAGATCCATCCGAACCGAGATCGGATCGAAAATGGATGAAGCATATTTGTATCCGTATTTTGCAGAACGGATCGGATTGGCTTGCGGATGTACGATTATCCTATCCAATAGAAACCTGAATCGATGAAGTGAACCAGAAGTTTACTGGCCTTCATGCCATCCATCATCCATGAAAAACCCCTTATTCAGTGCTCTCCCCCAAGAGAATTTTGTTTTGAAGAGACAACTCCTAATCAGTCTGGAGGATTGTTGCATGCCCCCTGGCTGGGAGGCGTACTGTATGTTGTGCAGGCAAAATATTTGTGGGGGTGGGCTGACCGAGGTTCATGAGGAGCTTTTTTTTATCTTGTCATTTAGAGCATGTTGTCTCTAAAATTTGTCGTTTTTTGTTCGCGAAGATCCCCGAGAAAAGTTGAGAATTTCCGAAATTCGTGCATGACAGCATGAGAACGATGACATTACTTTCTTATTTGTACCGTTGCACTATGCGATTTCCTTCATCTTTATTTGAGCCGGAGCAGAGGCCCAAGTTTTTTAGCTCAATTTCGCCGAAGTTCTTGAAGAAGATTCAATGCCCGCGCCTGAGCCCACTGGCCTTGAAAAAATCCGAAGGCAAACCCAAGCATAGCAACATATGGCTCCCCGGTGGGTTCAGCAAAGTACATTTTGTGCTCCTTTTATGCGTATTTCAAATAGTCAACATCTTTTAATGGAGTGCTTCAATAAATCCCTTGCACGAAGAACAGACGGCTCAATAGGAAATTACAAATTTTCTCACGCTCAATTTCTCTGCTGTAGCCCAATTTGGTTACTGGTCGGGCCCAACTGGGTGCCAAAGACCCATTGAACCGTCCGTTGCCACCCGTCCCCGTCAAGAGATAACATTGCAGTGGCCAGATCACCGTTCGTCCAATCCTCCGCCCTAATCGAAATAGAACTTCAATTTTACGATTCCAAAAGAAATTATCAATGCCTTCCTTATGATAAAAATGAACGTGGTGTTCTAGTCACTGTAGCGACGTTCTTCCGCGTTTCCCTTGCATCATCTACTGCTTGCCACATGAAGAATTTGTTTTGGCCATGTGGAAACTCTCCAGTCGAAAGTCTCAAAGTGCGTCTTGCGTCCAAGCAAGTTTTCTGTACTTTCTATAGATCTAAATAATTAATGAATATTTGCATGGCATCAGCAGAATTTCTTCCTATGGTGCATTAGCTCTTTTTGCACCATGATGCACGAAAATAGTTTTCCAACAGATTGTCCTTCTTTTTGACAGCTTTGCAGAAATACACTGGGTAATATAGCGTTTTGTTACAACATCCTGTCGTCATTTTACAATAATATTGTGAAGTCATGAGAAGACACAAGGAAATGATTATGTAACGTATCTTGTGCAACAGCACAACATTTGCTGTGTGATAGGGCAACCAGGAGAATTTTCAAAGACTATTCTTACTAACTCCATTCTCAAGCCATATAAACATTATCACAAGAAGAATATAACTTAACATTTCTTAGCGCTGGTCGCATCGTGAATTTTATTAATTTGAACGTGTTGCGCATACATACATCAACCTTATAATGATGAGACGATAAAAGTGGGGCTAATTTACTGGATTGATTGGATACAACAACAGCTGTTATATGTTTGAATTTTATGTTCTGGATAAACGTAGTTAGGTAACACGCTGAAGGAATAACAAACAACTGGGTGTGTTCTCTTGGAACAGCTTATTCCTTATTGATTCGTGAATGTCTTGTCTTTCATATATAGGTAAAGATAACATTACTTGTGAGAGCCATATTCCCGCTTGAAGTTGCGCGTGTTTCTCATTACTTTTTATTATTTAGAAGAGCATCCTTAATGGTAATTAAAGCACAACCACACGAATAAAAATTCATAAGAACTTTTAACAAGGTAAATATGTATGCATAAAGACATACAGATGGAAAAATGCGATTTTCAGAGGCATCTTAAGTTCCTATACTCTTAGTCACAGTAAGGGTTCCACAGAGTGCGGCAAGCTTAATTTGTAAACTTTTGGAAAAATTTGGGGAACTTTGTGAGGTGATGTATTTATACTGAATAAATCGTTAATTTTATAATTTCTCAACGCTGATTGACTACACGTCCACTACCATTTTCTTATGAATGTCCGTATTGCCGACGACTTGGCAGAATTCTTGGAACGAGATCTTTCCATCTTCATCTTTGTCAGCAAACAAAATAGTTTTGTCCACGATCTGCTGCAGCTGTGTGTCTTTCAGATTGTTTCCGACCATCATCTTGAGAACCTTAAGAAGGTAATGGTTATTTATCTATCCATGGGAATAATTGTATGATCGATTAAAACCTTGTCCTGTATGCACTTTACCTGGAAGAGCTCACCGTTGGATATATAACCATCATTGTCCATATCGTAAATGCGGAAAGCAAACCGCAATTTCGACTCCTTATCACCTTTAACACTGAACTGAGACACGCCTTGGATAAATTCTGGAAGGCATAAATTAATAAATTTTACACTTCACTTCACATCGACGTGTCTGCCCATGACCATGACCAACACGCAGCTACTATTTATTTATTTAACAAAATACAAACCAAAATTTACCTTTAAAGTCTACTTCACCATTTCCGTCTGCGTCGAAAATGTCAATTACTCTTTGAACTAAAGGATTTTGTTGCAGCTCCGGTAAACTCATAAATTCATCGATAGATAGAGATCCAGAATTATCCAAATCCAACTTTTTGAACCGCTTGCCCAGGCGCTTGATCTCTTCTGGGTCGACTGTGAAGCACAAAAAATCACTTGCAATTTTACGTTCAACTTCACAAGTGTCACAAAAAAAATTCAATCAATATCAAGTGGAAACGTCGAATATTCACTTAATATTTCAAAAACTCACAATGGGAGCACATTTCAGACGATAGCGAAACCTCGTTCCCCTTGAATGCAGAAAATCAGTCAATTTAATTGGGTCATCCAGTATATATGACCGCAAGTTCAAATGAATGCTCGCTTTAATAATAATTGGTGGAAGTACTTACCATTTTGAATGATTGACGAATTGACTCAAATCAAGCAAGCAATATGCGTAACAACTTTCAGCAAAATACTTCCAAATCTGCAGTACGTTTCTAATTTTTGTCTTCTGCTATAATAGAAACAAAATGAACATTAGGAACTACGAGACAATAATACTGACCCATCCCCCTTTGATTAATTAATTCAAGTTTTGAAACATAATACAGTTTGATTTTAAATTTGAGCAAGCTATGGCTTTAAAAAAATAAAAATGTACACCAAACTTAAGATTGTGTGCATGTTACCATCTGCTATTATTAATATTATACCTGCACATTTCCTACCAACATTTATATATACATACGCAAAAAGTCAGCACCTGACACAGCTATACAGTGTTCTCTAAATTGGAGTCAGGAGTAGGAGTGAGATATGATGATAGTACACGTTCACCACGTTAAGGCTGCAAACTGTATGGAGTTGGAGAAACTCGCTCAGCTCAGTAGGCCATTTACACAATTGCAATGCAAATGAGCAGTACTATTAGGCTAAAGTTCGTCGTTGGTTGCTTCTATTGTAGCAAGGCGCCCAGAAGACGATAGAATCCACCTGGTAGTCGCACTTTAAGAACTCTTTCTTGAGGTGTTGTGTTACTCACCTGTAAGATCTGTTATTGATCTTCGTAGAGCAACACCGGACTGAACGTCAAGTCAAGTCAGAATTACCACTGGAGCCACAACCCCATTTTTCAGTGCGCTTCATGAGAGATGCTGCACGATAGCATTATTATGCTATTCTAGCTTCACCGACCATATGCACCTACTGAGTTCTTTATATGATCCATGCAACATACAATCCTCCGCATATCACAGGGGATCCACAACGATCAGTGGAGCTCTGTCCGAAAATACCCGACCCTAAATTGCTACCGAAACTCTTGCGAATGCGTACTTCTAAGTATAGGTTTGCTGCATTATCACATGTGATGAAGAGCACATGCAGACAAATAAATGAAGCCCACCCTGAGCCCTGTATGTAACTTCAAAAAACTCCAAGTTGGGATTTTATTCTGGAGGAAAATTTTCCGCTGTTGGAATTTGGCGGTAACATGGGAAGATGTTTTTAATACAGTAACAATTATTCCGCAAGACACACGATGAAATATCCCAAAGAACAATATCCCCGAAAGATTTACTTGAAGATTTTTCCCTGGTTAAATTTACGCCCTTCTTTATCAGTGCCTTCCCACGACAGGTAGTCCGAGACAAGCTTCTTAGTTTCAGGAGCAGTGGGGTCCAATTTGGTCCAGCTATACGACTCGTAGTCGACTTGCCAGTCTGGGCTCAAGGTGAAAGCCAGATCCTGACCACGCCAAATCCACAGCCCCGAAATCGTGCTGTTATTATCCTCACCGAATAGGCATGAGGATGCAAATGCATTCTTTCGCATTTTATCCAACCGTTGGAACATTCCGGTGATGAGATTACAACTCATGAAGACCTTGGCCAGTTCATCGTTGTACTTGTACTCACCAAGCCAAATAGAGTAGTTTTCGGGGTCGAATTTCTCCCAGAAATAAGGAATAGACTTGTCCGTGTCGTTATTAGAATAAAATCTCTTGAAATCTTCCATATTCCATGTTCTGCGTAAAGTAAAGAAATATAAGAGTTAATTTCATATACACCAGTTAAAATAGCTAGATCAAAGGGGTAACCAACCCTTTTGGCAGTTGATCCAGAGGGTCCTTGGACTTGGGTTCCTCCGCAAGAGCAGCGTCAGCAGCATCAAGCTCCTCCTCAGGTTCCTTTGGGGCTGGTTCCTTTGCCTTTTCCTGCTTCTTGGGCTTCTCTTCCTTCTTCTTCTTGTCCTCCTTCTTGGCTGGCTGCTGTTGCTGGCCACCGGTTAGTTCCTTGAGCTTAGCGGGATCGAATTTGATGGGGACCTCATTGTAGGAGAACTCATAGGAGGATTTTTTAAGAGCAGCCTGGACCTGGGGCTGGTTCAAGATGGTGTCGAACCAACGAATCAGGTTAGTGTAAGGCTTTCGGCTGTCCTTATCCAACAACTTCTTCACGAGGTCAATCAAGGTCGTGAAAACAGCGATATCAGCAAGAGTAACCTGCTCTCCCACCAAGTACGTCCGTGTCAAGAGTATATTATCCAAAACGCCCAGCTGTCTTTCGGTTTCAGCCTTGGATCTAGCGACTTGCTGCAATGCGAAATGACCGTAATAATGAGCACTCTCAAACTCAAATGCTGAGGTGCAAATTCATCCAAAACTTACATCTTTGTTAAACGCAATGATGGACATGGACGGGAAAAGCCAGCCGGCAACGGGCCCAAATAGATCTGCCTGTGCGTAGACAATCCATTTCAGAACTTCAGCACGAGCTGCGTCATCCTGTCCACCACGTAGAGCTTCGTTGGCCAAGTAGTAAGCAATGGCATCGCTTTCACTCAATAGAACCTTCCCGTCTTTGCTTTCAAACGCCGGTACCTAGGCAATACAAAAATATTTTCTCATTACAATAATAGCTAAGAAATTATGGGGGTTGGGAAACCGTCTGAATTGGTTCAGCTGATAACTCCCGAACCTGGGCACCTTATATGAATGATGCCCAAGCCTGTCTAGACACTGCCGGCATTATGTACATAACACAATGTTCTCCGAGACGGAATACCGGTTCAAATCCCAATACTAGTTTCACTCTTGTCGACTAAATAAAATGTGATACGTAAAGCTTTTGACCACTTAAACACTTACTTTGCCCAATGGGAATTTTGCAAGGAATTCGGGGGTCTTGTTGGTCGTCCCAAAGGAGAAATCAGGGTCGACGGCAACATCTGCACCCGAGTAGCCGGCTGCGACGAGGGCTTTGATGGCCCGGAAATTTCCAGGATAAGTGTACAAAACCTGAAAATAGAAGACAAGAGTTTAAAATAGTAATACTCTCAATCTGCACACTTCAAACTCACAAAATAATATTTATATTTGATTATGATTGAAATTTTAGAACACATGCGGTAACTCACGCCAGACTTTGCCATGATGAAAAGTGGAAAGACAGAGACCATGCACTTCTCCTGTACTTAAAGAGCAACAGGGGTGACTGATCGACTAGTGCTCATGCGTGAACCGCAACACTGAGTCATGAGGCACAGAACAGATGCTGATACGATGTCCACTATCTATGGTGGGAATTACAAACTTACTACATTTCGTATGAACTACAAATAAAATACAAAATCGAATAAAGTAGACGGCGGATGAAACTACGACGGCGAGATTTGGTGAAAATTGTAACGTGTAAATTTCGTCAGCACGGTAATTACATTTCCTTTGATTAACTTACATTATTCTAAAATAGAGTTATTTGAAACTGGTCGTACTGCTCACGATCTGTAGTTATCTGTTTGAGCATAACGTTTTTGTTGTCGGTTTCGTGTGATTCATGATCAGTGGATCATGAATTCGGAGAGCGCTATATGATGTCGTATTGTGTACTGGTTGCATGATAAATAAATGCAAAAGTACATTTTGTTGCATCAGCGATATTTTGTCCCGAGTTAAATTGATGTTTCCTCTTATCTGTCGTAGAACGGAATCTCTGTCACCGTCTTGCCGCTGACTGGATCGTATTTAAAATAACCATTAATACAATTGGAAAATGTGGTACCTGTGGGCCGCTGTGAGATCTTATGCTCCTGCACTCGTCCTACCAGTAGCTGCAGTTATTGGTGTCATCGGATATAACATTGAAGGATTATTAAGCGACAAGTACACGCCTTATAAGCCTAGTATAGCCGAACAACGGGAGGAGAGACTTTTAGAAGAACTTCCCAAAACTGCAAGAGAACCTGTGAAGTTAGAAGATAAAAAATTCGTTCCCAAGTCAATTTTTGAACGAAACATGTCACCGCAGCTTCAAAAGTAGTCGTTGAACGCGCGATAAGGAAAAGGAGAAAGCTAGTCGTATTTTTGCAGTAAATTAGATCAAGCTGTCAAGACTGTTTAAGAAGCATTATAGACGCGATGAATTATGAAATGGGTGTAGTTATGCTGGAACGTACTTCACGGCATCAGTGTCGAAATGGGACTTCAGTAGTGCTTTTTAAACAACTTGGAATCAGTCCCTGATGTTTCGTTTCAATTGCTAACTGGTGCTTCTGAGGAAAAAACCGTGTTATTTCCAACTATGCGGAATCCAACTATTTAGACTTTTGTAATCATGGTTTAATCTTTTATTCCTGGGATTCGGTGTGCATCACATTCTAAAATCAAAACAAGCGATGAATAAAGTAAGATTCACGCCTGCATTTAACTTTTGTGATTTATTTCGAGTAAGCGTTCGGTTTCATAAATATTTATACAAATTTATTTTATAAATTCTTTGTATTGCCTATGTTTTACATCCAGTTTCTTGATGGATACTAAATGTTATGTCGTGCGAATCCGCACCTGTCTTACACCATGCAAACTGAGCTACGTTGCACAAGCTTCCGTACAGAAAATATTGACAATATCAGCATCCTGTTCTCGCAATTTCCGCATATTATTGTCAAATGAGAACATTAATAGTATGAGTTGGCCTATCATCAATGCTGACCCGAATGTATACGACTCGAATCAGAGCAAGTTTTCCAACACGGTGGTAGTTGGGCCCTACACTGATTTAAATAGTACAATATATACACACAGTGTATAGAATATGAATACATAATTTCCATAGGTCACTTGAGTCTCTATACTCAACTAATACATGTAGGACGTAGTTGGTTATTTGTATTTTAATAATAATTAAAGCTGTGCTACAACATACACAGAAAGACACGTTGCATTCTAGTTGCTCCCTTTTCCTCACCTTTACGACTGGGATTTTTGTACGAAAACAAATTCTGTCACAATCATTCATCATCAATGTATCACCCACACACCTTACCCCGAAGCGATCAAACTCTGACATTCCTCTTGAGAACATAATATAATATATATATACAGATAATGGTTCGAAGGCAAAGTAAATGCAGAATACACAAAAAAACTAGATGCCTTCGCATTTACCACACACATTTGGATACACCTATGACTCACAGGTATAAATTCGACCTCAATATATTATTCTATAGCTCAAAGTCAATGAATATTTTTAGGGAATTTCATCCTTACTTCCCGTTGACACAATCTGTAAAATAGATTGGAGATTTTTGAAGCAACCTTGGAGCAAACGGTATCATATATTCACTAAAATGTGAGAAACTGTGGGCTCAAAGACAGCTCTGTTAATGACAACAATGCCATTTTCATTACTGCTTGACAAAAACACTTAGGCGACTACAACCGCAAACTTAAAGTTGCCATGAAAAAATCGAATCGATTGTATTATTAGTAATATTATTATTAAAGACAATAATATTACATCATATTATAGAGAGAGTGAACGAAGGGTGGTGGTGTATTTCCCCAGGATGACTACATCCCGTTTATAGGCACCAACTCTTCCCATTCTCTATCATGAGTTCGCTGAAGATGATGCTCATGGGTCCATTGTAGACGAGGCACCGCTGGCCGAGTAAACTTGGAGATCCAATGTGCTGCTGGATCATCATGTCAGCCTTTTGTCCTTTAAAAACTCTCTCCACCTGGAAGCTGATCTGACCATCTGCACAGACGAACAGATTCTTCTCCGTTCCCCCAGTCTCCTGGTTCACGTAAATCCTAGGTAGCTGGTACCTCAGGCCGGAGAAATGGTCGGTGAGGGTGACGCTGTAATACTCATTGGCGGATGAGGACTTGACCAGCTTGCTTCCGGGGTTATTATTATTCAGTTCTTCCCCATCGCTGGACTCGGTGGACTCTGTCGAGTCTGAAGATTGGCTGTCCCTCCGCTTCCCTGACTCATCGTCGTCACTGCTGGAAATGTCCAAGGGAATCAGGTGGTTGTCAATAATGTCATTCACGACATCCTCCTCCGCTTCGTCCTTGATTTTCACCCCGTACAGACTATAATTGGACTCATCGTCCGTGTTGATATTCCCCTGGAACCAGGAGTGGTCCTTGGCAAAGCAGAGCCAGGCATCTCCCTGTGCCTCGGTCTGACTATTGCGAAGGCAGGATAACATGGTCCTCTTCCTCCTCACGAATGGCATGGTGAATGCTGGTTTGGTTACGGATGACTGTGGGCAGTCTACCACCAACATTACACTCCACGGGCTTAAACTAGCTCGCCTCTGATAACACGGTAAAGGTTCCAAAGATTAGACGGTGGCAACCCTTTCGTGGTACGTGGAGCTGACAAGCTATCGAAACTCCCGCAAACTCCTCCAGATAACTCCTGCAGAAATACTTGCAGTGCCGAACGAACGTATAGGAAAAATATATAGATACTCCGCCGAGCTTCCGACTTGAGTGAAGTCTGTTCAGTTCACAAGTTTTATTTACTAAGCTTCCTGATTTCCGCTCGCCTCGTGGCTTCCCTCTTTGTCTTCTCTTCGGTTTTCACAAGGTAAATAACCTAGCACGTTGCCTCCTTCGTGTAACCCAAGCCGAGGTGTTTCCCAATTCCTCTGCAAAGCTTGTATATCTTCCAAGTCTTCTTCTTCTTCCTCCAAGTTTCACCACCACAATCTTCACAACTATGAGCCTCCCTCCTATCGTTTCTCCCCACAACTGACTGAGTCAATTGGCTCTTGCTTCAAGGCTTCTTCTCCCACCCACCGAGGCAGTACGTCGTCTCCCGAGTCAGCTGTTTCAGTACCTTTTTCCAACCCCTTTTCAGCCTGGAAAGGGAAAAAAATCGGTCAAAACACCCCACGAATATCAACAGTGACAAGAAACTACGCGCCCAAACACATCATGTATACATACACTTTCAGTACGGACAGAGAGGAACCCACAAATCTTCCGCACTTGGGTGGAAACTCACATCTGCTTTAACAACCACTGTGGTGGTAGGATAGCATGAGGAACAGCTTATAGAGAGTGAACCGTGTAGAAACGAGTTTCCCTCTAACTCACACCCACATGCATATTCTCACATACCCTCTCTCTCTCTCTCTCGGGTATTTTTCCATTCCTCCCAGGCATCATCTCACTCCTTACAATAACGGCAGTCATGATGTGATGATGAAGAGAACTCATTTAACAAAGCCCTCTCGCCTCTATTCTTGTGGCACACACAAAACCCTGCTCAGGTCCCACTCATTATCATTTGGGCTTGGAAGCGTGACGGATAGCAGGTACCCCGGGTCTTACTTACTGTATTCACGCTTCCACTCTTGTATCTATACGGGAAATAATGAATCTTCTACATGTAGTACGCTATCATCCATTTGGGTCAGTTTTAATGTGCAGCTCCTACACGAGTCTTTGGTTGGTACGTAATGTGTGTACTATTAGCCTGGACGTAATGAGGACCAGCGTGTAGCGAGTACGATCATAAAACCGGAGGATGGGCACTGGGGGATGGCCTCCACCATGGTGAGAAGTGTTCGCCTTGATTGTTTTTTCATTGACTCCGGAAGGCACACCACATATGCATACGCACACGCATACCCTCAGCAGTAAACCCCATGAAGCTCACACATCCATGTAAATGTACGCATACACAAGGGCCAAAGTGAAACACGTGGAGTCGAATCCTTGCCTTGGAACTTTTCCATCCTTTCAGCACCAATAGTCTAAAGAAGACAGACAGACGCATACACAAATCTCATAACATAAGTGGAATGAGCCGTTGGGAAACTTTTAAACAGTTCATGTTCCCTCCATTACATAACGCTATGGACATACGGCACACGAGCAGTTGTCTATTTACATAGGCAACTGAACCAGGCCTGTACATCGGCTTGGATTTCCGCCCGTATTATATACAGTAGTTTCGTCTTAAGATAACATTATCTTCTTACAGGGGGGACGCACGGCCAGTGCAAAGGGTCACCAACCTGCCAGGCTTCCACACACGCACATATATTGGGTGTCACTTGAGGGAATTTGAAAAACTTTTATGTCTAATCGGTCACATCCTTGACGAAAACTCCTGTCCTCGTTAGCCCTACCAGCAGGGGAGCATCCTTTCAACTACTGCCGATAAAGAGTAAACCGTGGGTTTTCTGGAACCTTCCGGAACTACATGAGGGGTGTACGTACACATCCCACCTTCCCTGTGTGTACATACTTGGGACGCTCTCCATATAATCAAAGTTTTCAAACCAAGGAGGTCCCTTCAAGGCCACTGTACAGGTAAAGCCTGGGCCCCCTAATTATGGGCGACTAGAGATGTTCCCAGAATACAAACGAACATAAATGTTTGGAAAGTACACGGTTTTTAGCACAGCCCATATATTGGAATCAGAGCCATGAGTTTGCATATGAGGTTGATTACTATTGTTCTAGCACATGTGTGGATGATGCTCTGGATGTCTCACCATTGCCACGTTCCACTTAAAGTGGGTTAATTACCCGATACCTATTTTACATTGGAACGACGGCGAGGAAAAGACAAACAATAATCTCGAGAATCCTTTGGCTCAATTGTAAATATTTATTCTTCCCCTCATTATCACTGCCAAGCATATGAGTTCCACTTTCAGTTTCTTCAAACTTGCCCCTATAAATAACAAGGGGATACGAGGAAAAATCGTGGACAAAATTGTCAGGTTGAAAGTGAAATGGTTGTGTAGGATCTCGGGATGTATATACACACATGGGTGCCAGTGAACTGATGAGTTATATTATAAATAACCGTGCATGAGATCACCTTGGTTACGACTAGACAAAGTGGCGGCGTTGAAATCTGATTTCGCCGCCGCGCCGCCTCAAGCAAGTCTCACTTTTCCATCCAAGTCATTTTCTTATTAACTGCCACGTCTGTTCCCTATATTACGCCCTGGATGGTCTACAAAAAAAATTGCACTCTGCCCGTCTAGCCAACTTCTGCGTCCGTCTGTCTAACCTCACGCCGTGTCTCCTCCAGTTACATACATGAGATTGGATGGGATAAAAGGCGATTTATTTTTTCCCTAATCACAACGCCGCCGCGTTCATAGTGATGCCTACATATTCTGAGTGACAGATCAATTTTTCCCATAATTTTAAAGCTCTCATCTTCACATCTCTGTGCTCTCCTCTGTCGGTTATTACCGGAGCACAGAGGGTAGCAACAAGTTTCACACGCTTCAGGCCGTGCGTCAACTGCAGACAGGCAGACAAGCCTGAATGGAGAGGCTTTATGAACAAACCCCGTTTGGCTGCCTTCACAATCCCATCCGCCATTGGACTTTGGACCCGAGCGTGTATAGCAGCAGCTGTTGCCAGCGTATGTACAGGGTGGGGGAAAACCTCCACATTGAGTACTGTGAGCATTGTATTCCAAGGAATATTACAAGACGCTCTCGGCTACTGCCGAAGTCTAAAAGCTATGACTGAATATAGTGAGCAGTGTGCTTTGAAATGAGCAACTAACTAACTACATGATACACACAGTCACACATTCTCACACGCAATAAATCACACAATCCCATCCTCACCATTCATTCCAGTCTGCGAATATTATTTTCAATTACAGATACTGCTGCCTTCAAGAGCAGGACGTATATGAAGGTTCAAAGGTCGGACTTCCTTTTAAGCAAAAAAAAGAAGCCAACCGACGCAGAGGCAGCGCTGGATTATAAATATGGACCATTTTTGCACTCACTCAAGATATACACGTATACACATAGCCCACACGTGCGTGTCCTACAAAGCCTTTAACTTAGCAAGGGCTTAGTAGTAGTGCGGTGACAAACGATGAAATGACTCTCCTAAGCTATTTCTCATGTGGTGGCCACAGCGGTATTTCCATACCACCGCACCGCCATTACTTCTCTAACTGGACATAAGCGGTGAGTGGAAATGGCTATACTCGAAACCTTGGAGTGCGGTTATCAATCTTCTCCCGACTGGCTATGAGAGGATGTAAAGCCAGTATCCCGTGACCAAACTCAGCGCTAATCTCACATGACAAGCCCAATGTTTGACAACCGTGAGGAGAGCAGTGTGGGACCAGAGCATTGCAGTAAACTCCAGCTTCAGTATCGCTGTCCATATTATCCTAATGACGTGAGATAACACCATGTCTGTTATCAAAAACAGAGGGCTGACTGAGAGGCCTTGACAATTTGCACGACACTCTTTGAATTTCAGCTCAAAGCACGCCATACGTAGGAGTGCCTATACAGGCCTTTGACACTCCTACCATACTTCATCAGCTCCAAATTTTGTTATTTGAACCCGAGATGCTGACAGATGTACGACGTCACGACAACACCAACAAATAACAACTGGGATACTGGGACAATGTCAACCAAGGACTCGTTCATAACACTGGAATCTATGCATACAGAGCCCGGAAAAAGCTTGAAAGCTTTTTCTGAGCTGAACCTATAAGAGAGCTGTATCTTCGGAGTCGCCACATTTTCGCATAGAGCAATAGCAATGTGGATAACACTTGAGTAGAGTGGAGACGTTACTCAACCCTGTTTATAAGTTGGAAACGAAGAGGAATTTGGAAAGTTCTGCAACCAATTATTACAGACGACGTTCTCTCAGTGATTCTCTGTAGTCACACTCACATTGCGACGTAGAAAGCACTAAATTGCAAATCAACATCGGGTTCAAAGTGTCTCGTTCTCACACAGTGGTGGATGTCTCCGTATCACTATCTCAGTCTAACACATCACCTACGATTTGGCTCCACGCAAGCCCTTCTACATTCTCCTCCTCGCAATCAGTCAATAACATTCGCTACATGAGACACTCCAAAAAGCATGCGCAGGCATGTGGTTCATATATATAATTTCAGAAAAACACGGTAAATTTAAAACACTTAGCTAATGCTACCCTGACTTTTACCCCATAATTTATTCGGTGTCAAAAAAGTGCGAGAGGAGCAGATCAAACGACCGTTTATCCCCATTTGATCTCCAAAGATGTGAAATTTCACACGAAAACACAGTACTTAGGCTTGGTCATCGTCCCCCGCGGTCAGAGGAAACTTGCAACGACGCCAATTCCCTCTATCTAGGTTATACGAACGAGGAAAACAAAGGGGAAGACAGGTCAGTGATGACTGGTGCAGGAATTAATACGCATTAAAACACGTTTCCAAGCGGATCCCACCCTCTTCCCAATGAGACACCATACTGATGTTTTCGAGTAACTAAAAGAGGGCTAATTAGTCAGTGCCTCACTGCACGCTTCAGCGCCTTTGTCAAGCTTGAACGCATGACCTGAGAGGCGAACCTCCGCACAACTAAATTGAATCAATGCTAACCTTTGCCCTATTTCATACTCAGCTTTCCTCTTCATAGCTCAATTGACTCCAGTGAAAATCTTCATGACCCGTGGAGGTCTTATCATATTATGATGTACTCGGACGACAATCGCCTTCAGATTCTCACAGCATTCACATACATATGATGATAATTCCAGAAACTGTTGGGCAAGTAGGCAGAGTCTATCAGAGTCGGATCAAATTACTGGAAACTGAGAACCGTGTCGTTGTGAGCGTTGGGAAACGTGCCAGTGAAACAAATGCGTGGAACGGGAGTGACTTGCATGCAAACTCGAGAGGTTGCATGAAATAAACCATTAATTAGGTTATCCAGAGTACTTGAGTTTCCTCCATTCTCATCTATGAGTAAGTACAAAAGTGTAGTATCATGGAATGAATAAGTAGTCTAGTCTACGCCCTACGCGCAAAACTACTACAGAGTAGCGTGACTGGGTCGGAGCACACGAGACTTTGCCGGGCTCTTCGCTCGAAGGCTGGGAAGACCTTGTGGGAATATTTTGGAAGACTTAGAGTGCAGTTGAGTAGCTAATCCTACAATCCCATCAGTTTCAAAAACCTAAAAGATTTAGCTCCAAGTTCATTCCAATCATGTTGATACTCGGTCTCAGGCAAGCATAAGTAGTACTCACAGCTAAAAGAATCTAGTATACCATCTACTTCCTATCTGTTTTGATAACCCTGCGAGTACACAAGTTTCGAGTGTAGGTTTGTGTACAGCGATGAAAATTCTAGGACACCTCTCACACATTTTCCTCACTCACTCATTTCGCAGAATATCTCTGGAACTGGCACACAAAGAGCTCTTGGCAAGATTCCCAACTTCTTCCTTTAGCTCTACCTTCTTTTACATTTATTGATGATCATTTCAAGTCCAGGAAATAGTCTGTGGAGCGCAGAGATTATAATAAGGCGGAGTAATGAGAGAGAGAGAGAGAGAGATGGGTCAGTAATAATGTTTTAGCATTAAATCAGCTCATTAAGTCTCAGCCAGTATTCAATGTCAAGGTTAGTGAATACTTTATTGCCAATAACTGATAGAAAGTCTGGTTCTGGATGCATCGCCTGTCTCAGTACTAACCTCGTACAAAGATTAGTATTGATTTAATGGCGATAAAACTTGTGGTATAACTTATCCCTTCGGCAGCTTCTTGGGTGCGGCTCATCGCCTCCCCGCCACCTTGCACTCTGCCCTCTTGGTGCGGAGTGCAAAACTCCTCAAGTCAGTCATATTTTTCCTCATTAAAATCCATTTTGGAGAGAACAATACCTGCATGCCCAACTATACTAAAGTTGCGTGAGGCGCACTCTCTAGTTATCTCATCATCCATCTGTGTGTATAATTATGATGGATAAAATTGAGGAAAAAGGAAAGTCTGGGATTACCAAACTCGTTCAATTCATATTGATAATTCCAATCATTCATGGATCAAAATAATTACTGCAGAAAGAATCGCGTCCATGTGCAGCTCAACAGGCTTGTATTCCCAAAGTGAGAATGACGAATCCTTTGTGGAATCCAGTGGATTCAGAAAAAAGTTTCGAGTTCCATAGGAGGGGGTGCAGGCCAGTTATTTTTTTTTTGCGCAACCACAGCTACAAGCTATATTGGATGACTTTACTCCGTCCTCTGCCTGATACAACCTTAACGCACTTATCAGTTTTTAAGTTCGCAAGAATCACCTTTTTACAGTCCTTACAAATTTGACCTACAGCCAAAGTCAAGTTCAATCTGTCACTGTCAGACCGGCCTGGATAATTGCAAATCAATGCCGCCGAAAATGCAACTATTGCAATCCCCCGCTTATTCCGTAACACATGCAGGTTATGCCAACCAACGCAACACAGATTCTCCTTCGTGGAGCTACATAATACTAAAATCCTGTCCCAGCTGCACCCAAAACATATTATCTCCACGATGATGTCAACTACACCCCAGGTGGCGGGACAAAGTGCCAGTTAATTCTCCAGCTCCCATTACAATCGGCTCATAGTGTTACGTAAACTCTGAGGAATTAACATGCGAAATGGATTCCGCGCCCGCCGCTGTAGCTATAGGTGTCCTGTAAACTATGCGAGAGAACGTAACTAATCTTAGAATAAATAAGGCAGTATTGATTCCGAGACAACTCTTTGCAAACGTAATAGAACTGTGTGAGTAAAAAGTCGTGCGAGCGCACTAATGAGATTGCTAACAAGTATCTTAAAGAGCAGTCATTTAACTAACGTCACCACCACCATCACCACCTGCGAGCTGCTATGACGCTTTGAGGGAAACAAAACGATGGGTGATAAGAAACCTGTTTGGTGCTTCGTTAGAAAAATCCTGCGGAAAAAAGGAGAGATAGATAATACTTGCAGTGCACTACCGCTATCCCACACCATAACGCCGTCTGCCTCCCAACATCACTATGTAGAACAGGAGTAATTTTAGTCCATGATCTCATCCGTCAGTTTTAATATGCTTTCCGCATTAGTTCATGTTGGATGCCGTATGTAAAAGACTGAAGAAAGGTGCTCAATCCCCACTCAAAGTTCAACGCTACCAGTAATCCTACCACCCCGGGTTGAACTCCAGCTTGACATAGGATAGACAGGCAGACAACTAGGAGGAAGAATGCCTAGGGAAAAAATTATATGAAATGTGAACGACGTTGCTCCCATAGAAAAACTTTACTACTGTCACTCACCCTGATATACTTTTCCAACTTAAAGTATAAAGAAGATCCTGTCCTCCCTGCCAGATGACTAACATGCATGTAGCGGTTGGAGGATGTTCTTTGGCACACCCGAGATTTAAGGCCAATTTCTTCTGTTAATGGCACAGCCCTTTTAGCTTTCGAAAACCGCAACAGCAGCTGCAGCTACCAATTCGACCAAGTTCTACCAGGTCAGGGATAGCAAGTTGCTCCCTATAATAGCAACGCTTTCCAAATGTTGAGGTTTTGCTGAATCTAAGCATGTAAATTACAAAGGATTCCAAATGACGGGCGCTCGGAGGTAAGATTATTCTATTTTGGATCGAAGGTATAAAGTGAGGATTTTGACATTCGATTCATGTCCCCAGCTCATGTAATAAGGGAGCCCCACGGCCGTTACAAGCAATAAGCTTGTCTGATAACATTCAAGATGGCTCTCCATAAATTAATCTCGGGCAAAACCTCATACGTTGCTTCAAAGTATTCACATTCTCGGGACAATTCAGCTGGCAAACTATAAGGAGTAAATCATTTAATTTACAACCCTCCGACACTAATAGGCTTAATGCATACGCAGGGGGCTTTTATGGAGTGACCAAGGAGGATGTTAATCAAGAGGAAAACTCCACCGTGCGCCTTTATGCGAAAGGGAATAATGAGCAAAATCCATTCATTTTTTTCTGCACACTTGCGATAACCTGCATTAACGTCCCGTCCACGTCCATATGTAAAGCATATGGGTTCCCTTCGAAAAATTCTGCCACTCAGTCTGCCAGTGCCAGCAGTTGCTAGACTGGGTTATGTACTTCACAGTCAAGACATTTTCCTTTTGCACACCTGCAAGGCCCTGCGGCGGCTAACGCATCCCCTCATGCATGCAAGAGAAACACCCCAGGTGTGGCTATCCCCAACTGTTCCTAATCATGCATAACTCAACCCATGACTGTCTATACCCCTTTCCCCACTTATGGTGAATGGGAACTTGCAACTGTGGGCTTTAGTATGTGCGCCCATGTAGTAGCCATGGGACCGTGTGTTCTCAGCCAAATAAATATCGTGGGATCGGCGGGTGTTCGTCGGTTCCTTTTTTGCACGTTCAAATCCACACCACTGTCTTTGTATGCATTACATGCGAACTCATATATGCAAACAGGGGTAGGCATCAAACGCGGTCCATATAAGTGCGGCTTCCCAGACACCCGATTTAGTCTTGAGTATTCGCAAAAAAAAATACACAAAGGACCATAACCCATCAACCTGACAAGCCTGTAATTGGAGTTTGGCAAACTCAAAAAAGATAAGACCCATACGAAGAAGGCGCAACGAACCACTAG
>WJFA01001831.1:0-18739 GCA_009870155.1 Pseudobourletiella spinata
AATAGGAGGAGCGGCGCCGTTTCAACTCCCAATTTTACCGGACCCAGATAACTTTCCCAACCCTTGAACTCACAGCTAGGTTACAAATGCCCATCCGCTTCCACTACGACAAAGTGGGAAGGCGGACCGTTACTGACTGAAGGTAATGCCGGTGGGATAGCTCTTTGGAAATACAAGTTTACACTCCAGCTTCCGCAATTTTTCCACATGATCCACCTCCGCGCGGCTCATTAGTGGAAATAATCAAAGGGTTGAGTGGTCACGACTCCAGTCCCTTTCCAGTTTGTTTTAGGAATTTGAATATGCCAAAAAAGGGGACCGCTCCCTGAGGATTATGGGCAATACATGTTCTTGAGTTGGTGGGTTGCTTCGAGGGTCTAAACTTTGCAAACTGGTCATGTGGATGCGGGGTAGCGGGCTACAAAGACTCAGTGAGTTGACGGAGACGCAAGGATGCATGGAACGACGGGGAAAGAGAAGGGGGAGTAAAAAAAATGGCTTTGGAATGACTAAAGGCAGTTTAATCTACCATCCGGTTCCAATCCATATTTCCCCCTCCCCCTGACACACACGTACATACATGCTCTCGTAGACATACACTGCATACAAAGACAGAGACAGATAGGCCCACACACATAAACACGCAGGCAAGTTTCCCACTCACAGTCTATCTGTTTCGATTTCAATAGAAACACAGAAGTATCTTCTGTCTCTGCAAATTTCAACAAGACATTGACTCCTTCTGGTCGTTCCCCGCCAACATCTTCCTCCTCGTCAGCTCCCACTATATATGCTCCCCAAGTACACAAGGGAGACTTGTTTGAGTAAAGGCGGTGGAGATGAGAATGAAGATTTCATGGGGGGAGCAATGCATACACGCGGGAAGCAGGAGACAGGATAGATGATTAGTGTCGCAGACATGAAAATAGTGAGGAATGGGGATGATTTGTATTTGCACTCATATGAAGGGGGCCCTTTTTTATCCTGCGTCTTGTCGGCGTGTGGCATATTCACATTTCTCTACGGTATCCCGCTGTCCCTATTTGTACTCACATGTACACACACACACACACACACACACACACACACACACACACACACGCCCATCACGCGACGGCGGCGGCACCTCGGGGAGAAGTCATGCATGCATATATATGTCGGCAGAGATTAAAATTGTCATGGAGAAGGTACTCCTTTGAGTTTGCGCCTACATTTTAAGCCGGAGCAGAGTATAAATCTGGTGCTCACTACTTAAAAAATCGTAGTAAACACGTGTGGGGGGAATATGAAGAGCCCGTCGCATAAAGAATATTCTGTCCCATCTCCCCTTATGGAGTTAACGGTCGGAGCTGTCTCAGCTATAGTATACGGATCCGAACTTCTCCCAGCTCGTGCCCTCGTAATGTGTCACTCTATACTGCCGCCCTATACCCATTTGCCAATCACAGTTGCTCACGCCCTCGCAAAGTAAACACGTTTGCAACCGTTTATGTCCCAGGATGCCTGTGACACATGGAGGATCTATGGGCGCATAAAACTGTAAGTGGCTCATGGAAGTCACCTGGGAAGACGATTTCCCACGCCCTGGATTTCAATCAGAATATTCACCATCCTATTTAATTGCTATGGGAAATCGAGAATTTCTATAGAAGGACGGATGAAAGAGTGGAGAGGGGAGCAAGCGGAGGACGTGTGGGCTGAAGGGGACTCTGGGATGAGGGCTCATCCGCTCTGAGCAAGCATCCACACTCATCCCATCTTCACATACAGTCAGCCAGTACACAGCCCTGAATAGCCAGACATTTTATTTGAAATTTTGAATGATTTACAACCTTTTTTATTTCCACAATTACTCCTCGGCTCCCATGTACTCATCCCATCCTACCGGAGGAGACGGACGGATCTCTCCTGGACTTGTATCGTCCCCTGCAATCCCCTGAGAAAATCCCTTTAAATTCCCGTTCAAACTTCCAAGTTGTTCCCACTACACTGTTGCGAGGACATGAGCATGTATATGAGCGGTAAACTTCCACGCACCGTCGCGCCTCAAAGTCAAACCCACTCATCACCACCATGCGAATAAACACACATTTGAGAGACCCATGTGGAGGAGGACGTGCAGGGCATATTAGTGTATAATATGGGAAATGGATGGGACGCTGCTACAGAAGACGCCGTCTCAGCCCCTGCGGAAAAGGGGCTGCATTGGAGGAGAAACTTTTAGTGGGGACCACGAAGGAACTCTAAAATTCCGACAATAAAATCCGGTCATGACAGGTCGATCGGTGGGCAGGGACGACTCTGTAGCTCCTGCCACTGGCCCAATGTGGTGTCCACAAAACAGGGGAATGGGAAAAACGAACTTCTGCCAATTCCATCAACGTTTCCCCATGCACAGCAGCATTGTGGGAAGACGTGTGTGGGTGTGGAGGGCGGTGGATGGGTAAATACATTTTCCTGTTGGAGGAGGTTTTGTGTGCCGGTACGAATGAGTGTGGATTGAGGTAGTTCAAATGTCTGTGAGAGCGAGGAGCAGGTAGATTTCTGTGCCCTGAAGGTTGTATCCAGCCAATTGAAGGTAGGGATGGAATCATATGATGATCTTCTCAAGTTTCCTCCCTGTCGCGGTTCGGGAATGAACTCTGCAACAGAGCAAACAACTCCGTTTCTTACTTCCGGTTCCGGTTTTGTCTTTTCGAGGGAGCTCCCGACTAGAGGAGAAGCGTTGTCTTGAAAAAAATGAGTCCATTTAAAACTTGATTGTCTTATTGACGTCACTACTGGTGATGAGGCACCTTTACCAGACTTTAGCAAGGAAGAGTAGAGGTGGGAAGTCCTACTGAGGATGGGAAGGGGGGTAAGGAAAGGAGGGTTGAGTTTGTCGTAACAAGAGGAACTCCCCTTCCCACACGTCAGTCCTTTCCAACCCTGCGTAGATTCTTCTTCTAGAAGGATGGGCGGCGAGGCAGTGGTGATGGGGATACAGTGGCGGGAAGACATATTTATGCATATAAAGGGAGGAGAGGGATGATCATAGTGGAATGAGATCCATTTGTGATTTTGAAGGGATAATAAGTGTTAGTAAATGGACGGTAGACTTTTTTTTGTTGTTGGAGTAAATTGACTAGAAAACTGATTCGAGCGTTATTCTGGGTGCAATGGTACTTTAGGGAGGAAAATCTCCTCTTTCCGACTTGAACATTCCATCATCGTGGACCAACTACTACACATTCGTACCAATGTGGTATTTCAATGTAGGGGAGAGAGCGCAGTGGGAAGAAGGAGGGATGTAAGGTTGGCTTGAGCCGGAAGAGCGAATCCCTTTAGATTTTTCTGGTCGTGTAAGCAACTTTTTCCCCTCGCATGGGATGGCGCATAAATCTATTCTACTTTCTCTCAATTTCTATGAATTTTCATGACATTTTTAGATTTATATTAATGCTTTCACCAGCCGAGATGAATGGTGACTCTCAGGGCTCTTATTACGACCCAGAAAGGGAGAAGGACTGTAAGTTGGGCTCTCAACACAAACATACTCTAACACACATACACACACACATAGGAACATGCACTCTCAATACATGCTAAATAGAGTTGAAAATTTCCAGCTTCATGCTTTGGTCCTCATGGATGTGTGCTTATATGAGGGTTTGGATGTGGACAGGAAGATCCTGCTTCTTCGGCAGATTCAAATCTGTGGAAAATGTAAGTGGGATACATAAGCTCCATTTCTCGAGTGAAATTCTTTGGAAGAACCAAGTGTCAAAGTACGGAGGCATGCGGTAGTAGTGGTGCTTTCTATAAATGACAGGACTTCCCGATGGCGGGGAGGGGGAAGGAAAGGGATGGGATTAAAAAGACCCCCAACTCTAGTCTTTGAACGATCCCCACACTCCGGAATTCATGCGAAGCCGACTTGATGACTTTATAGGAGCAATCACGCCCTTTGTTAAAAGTTACGAGGGATTAAGAAGACGGTGCGGCTGATGAGCAAGGTGGCTTTCATTGGGAAAAGCCCCCTTTCACCTTCAAATCAAAAGAGCCTATTCAAGGCGGCACATAAAATCCATGCTAACTAATTCATAAAGGTAATGATAATTTCTCGGTGAAATTGAGGCAGTTTGCGGTGTAAACGACGGAAGACCACCAAGTGATTGTCAAGACTAACGAGAGTAGATGGAGGGTAGGGAGAAAGGAGGAAATGAGGGAAGGGCAGAAAATCACTTGGTGAAAGTTAGAGCAGCCTCACGCATTTCCTGTTGGATCCTACCGCGTAAAAGGAAGGAGATGTTTACGGGAATTTCGGTACGGGAAACTGGGTGGAAGAAACACAACGGTGCCATCACATGCGGGCGATGGCCTTGTGGAAGTGAAAGTGAATTTTGTAATGGCATTCTGAGGAGGGAGAAAGTTTGGAGATTGTTATTTTTATGAAGTAGATAGCTCAGGAGTAAAATTATTGGACTCACTTCAGTGAAAACTGCGACTATTACACTGCTTATATTTTTTTAAAAAACTGTTAGTTTAGTCTGCCAGAGAATCATTCTGCGTGTGTTTCCTATCCCATCTTTGAATCCGTCAATATTTCAGCTATTTATTATTATTATGTTAAAGCCGCTCTCCGAGGGGATCCTACTGCTCATTTACAGGGCACCAATTTAAGAGTGGAGAGAAAGAGGTGAAAGTTATAGTTGCAGCTACTTTCCTCGTGTTGGAAGTTTCCTCAACTTTCTAGGGGCTTTCATCGGATCCCCAACTTGGCCTGTCTCCTTATGATACTATGACCTGAATCTTCTAGGGATGGATATTTACTACCCGGAGCAACTATGAAAAGTAGATTAATCTGCAGAACCACTGGACGACGGCTGATTATGGCTGGGGAAGAGAGAGAGAGAGAGCTGTAGGAAGAAATCTGTCGGCACATTTTCACTCGGTTTATAATTTTCAAAACTTTCCTATCCAATAGTTCCCTGCGCATGTATATCTGGGGTTAATTAAGATCGGGTGCGTCTTCTACCCACAAAGAGACAGCCAGCGGATGTAGAAAGAGGAAAGCCTAATTAATTACACGGAATACTCAGTCCTGGCTTCTGTTTACCCACATCCAAAGTTTCCGGTGAAATTCTTCAAGGGGGAGAAAGTATGTTGATGATGGTGTTGGTGGTGGTGGTGCTGGCACATAAGACGGTGAATTGAAGCTGCTTGGATTTACACAGCTTTCACTTTGTGATTTCCACGTCTTCTCCAGCCAGTAGTAGTGGTCCTCATAACATGTACTTGCGGCCTTCCCGGGGGTGATTTATCCACGGATTTCTTCATTTTTTGACTTGGTGATGCCGCTGTGGCAGACGTGAAAGCAGGAGTAGAGTAGCACTAGGGATAGTGCTAAAAATACTGAGGGATTGACGAGAGTTGGAAATTTTCATAGGGTGAAAGTTATTTGTACGAGTAAATTTTGTGAAGTGCATGAGCATAATCGGGAGGGTGTTAAATTTACGAGTTGGAGGAGGACTCGAGGGCTTCCACCCGCCTTCCCATACATGTGCCCACATGTATTCCTTTTGTAGAAGAACTCCCGAGCTCCTCCGGCCGGGATGTGGGAAAGTCATTTTTAGGTCTAAAATATTCATGAGTATGTGGGGATAAAAATGATGAAATATGTTGATGTGATAAGATGCGATGAGTTGGTGGGCATATATTACGTTAACATGCTGTTTTCCCTTCTACTCGGCCTCATTGGAATATGAGGGAATTTATGGGGAAAGTGATTTTAGTCCGAAATTCTCTCTTATGAATCCTCTAGACTATCAAAGCATTTTGCATCACTCTTGGTGAAGCCAATGGGACGGGATTTTCTATCTACTCTATAACCCTTTCCTTCTCCTTCCCCTGAATATTTTATGGGTTACCCGGTAATGGAGGAGGAGTGAAAACATGTGATCATATAGGACTTGAGGGAATAAAATTGACTGGAAAATTGCTATGCACAAGATCTTTATAGCACTCTGACGGTTCCGTGTGTCTGGGTCATACACCACGCATGTACACGCACTTTCCTCGCCGAGAAAACGGTGTGCCAGCTTCCAATTAGAGAGACTTTGACTCGTGCTTTGTGCATCCCACACGAACACACCCTCATACGAACACATACATGGCGGACAGTAGTAGTCGGTAAATATACTTTCTCCACTGTGGTTTCACTACTTGTTGGGCTGCCGAATAACGGTGGCAGCGATGTGGTGAAAGCATTTTTGCGGCCATTTATACGTAGTGAATAGACCGGATTTTTGGCAATTTTTCCAAGGTAGAGAGATGAGAGTTCCTTAGGGTAATACTTGTACCTATAAAGTCTGTTCAAAGTTGTCTTAGGAACGGGCAGTCCACAAAGAGAAAGTACTTAGGTTAGTGCCACACACACATACGCTCCCCACTCGTCCCCCTAGCTCTCACTCTCTCCCTCGCTTTCTCTCTGTCCGTGTACGTGAGGTTTCGTAAATCTTTTGTGGGGGAAATTCTCCTGTGAAGATTCTTCCCTTCTATATCCCCCATCTCATCTCCCCAACCAACCCTTTCCTTGCATACTTTGTTCTAGTCTAGCAATTCCAGTATTTCCGTGTAAAATCAAGGCACATACCCTGGAAGATGTTCGGGTCTCTGTGAGTGCGCCGGCATTGTGCGGTAGGATGCACAGATATGCATGGAAAATAGGGAGTGCGGTTGATGGGAATGCCTTGTGCAAGTTTATATGTCCCCTGTATTATTAGACTTCTGAGCCAGGACTTAGTACCAGTACCAGATCCTTCCCGTCCGTTCCCTCCTCTGTTGGATGAGCCTGGAAAATAGGGTTTTTCACAGATGTGAAAAGGAGGGAAGGAAATAGTGAAGAGCAATACTAGCTGTCGAAATGTGGTAAATGGCCTCGGTCATAATGGTGGTGAAACATATAAAATATGCATTTGAGACCGGGAGAAGCCTCTGATTTTTTCCCCGAGGATTTTCTACCTCATCTAACCATTCATAAAGTTGGACGGAGCTCTAACCTATGCATTATGATAAATTGACTTTCTTCAGTCAGTCCTTCAGAAGAGGCTCAACTTTTCCAACAAACTCGGAGGCTCTGACGCTGACTTCAAGCCGCTTTTCATCGACCAGAAGGATCGTTTTCCAGCCTACATAATACGGAGAAGGGAACCATCGCACGCTACAGATCCCATCAGAGTGGGTACAAGCCATAGTAGTAGTGGACGACCCAAATAGTTTGCATTTAACTGAACTCAGCCATTAAGTTTCAGATTTATTCCCCCTTTTCCTTTTTTAATCTCCTCAACAATCTTTTCCTCCGAGTGGCCTTAACTTTCACCAGAGTCAAAGTTTAGGAGTAGTAGTTCAAAATTCAAGGTTCCCTTCCACAAACTGTATATCTATCTATCTGGAAATATCTTTCGGGCTCAGCCGGCTTTCAAATAATGGAGCAAGTATAGGTGTTTTCCCCGATTTTACCTGAGAAGGACCCCGTGGTTGTAACTACGGGCTAAGATTGATTCAAGTTTCATCCCGCCGGCAAAATAATTTTGGCACAGCATCCTCCCCCACCCTGTCCTAGTTCAATTTTTCTCCCCGACCGACCCCACTTTAGCTTCCACGCACGGCACAACTAATACACTTCTCCTACAACAAAGAAATGACCTATTTTCCTCAAAACTCTCGCACGCTCACTGGAGCATTATTAACGAGAGAATGGCGAAGAGGTACCTCTCCCCGTGAGGAGGTGGCAGTACAGGGTGAAAATACACACATACACACACACACACATTTGGCGCTAGAGTGAGGAATTCGAGCTCGGATGAAAGTTACTAGTGGTACTCCTACCGCTGCAGTTCTACTATAACTCCTACCACTACTACTACTACTGTACTACTACTACTACTACTACAACTGCCGCTGGGAAAGAAAAATGTGGGAGTGAATAATGTGTTGAGAGCAACATTAATTCCCTAAGATTTTCCTCAAGAACGTCTTGGCCGTCATTTGATTAATGACAATCGCGGATGGTACGCATTAAGCTTAGCTTAAGGCTCTGTTCTTGTACAAGCCCAGTAACTCACTGCCGCCCCTTGATATCAACGGCTGAGCGGCACTGTTCCACCAGCATAAAGCAGCGGCGATAAAGAAAGGGGGCAGTGCTAATTTCGCACGGGTCTCTAGGAGCGTCTGTGATGCAACTGATTCTCCACCGCCCATGGTCTCCATGCATATTTCAGTGGGACTCGTTCATATTTGAGAGTGGGGTGGATGTTCGTCCATGTCTCGCTTCTTTACCCACCCATAATGCCCTGTAGTTTTGAGCTTGGGAAATGACGACACCCAGCCAGCCGGAGTGAACTGCCGGGAGAAAATACGCATACAACACCAGAAAGTATTGTATTCTGTGCCACACGGCTACGGCAGCCTTGCGTTTGGAGGAAGACGATGGGAATTTGAGGAGGACACTGGAAAGGCTTCCAAGTAAACCGGGGCTCTTCCCCTAACCGCCCTGTTATGAGGCCGGAGCGGATAATTGCACAAGTTTCCCCCTGTAATGTGAGAAATATTGATTTTATTAAGGCATAAAAAACCTTCCCTCACGGAAATTCAGAACATTCTTTCCTATCAATATAACGTCGTGCCGTAATAAAGGCAGTAGTGCGGGTCGTAGTAGCCATGGTAGTCCTGGGTGTAGGCGGAGGATGGTAAGCGGGCGGGACGGGGTCGGATTGAGTGTCCAGAGGAAGAGGAGCTTTGATGAGATCTTATCAAATGACTACTTCATGTTCCGCAATATGAGCGCCAAGCCCCATTTGTTCCCCGATCTTCCTCAGTCAGGATCTTCGCCTCCCATAAAAGTCCGTCCTGGTCGTAAACGGAGGGTTCAAGTGTGCAAAGTCGTTGTGAACTAGCACAGCATTAATCAGCTGGCTCCATTTCCTCCTCCGCTTCACCTTAAGCTACGTCACCTATTACAGGCCCACATGAGGACAATTGTCATCCAAACCAAGTGCAAAACACAGGGGAATGAGGAGGTGGGAATTTCGCTAAATCCGAGCGCATCTCCCCTTCGAACTGTGGTCGGACCAACTATAACGGAAACTTCAAAGATCCTTCAGCTCAAACTCCTCTAGAAGCTCGGGATTTTGAGCACAATCAAACCGAAAACCGTTTTAGGATTAAATACTCCTTTCCACTGTCTCGAGTGATTTACAGTTGCGTGAGCTTCCATTTTCCGCACTGGTGGGAGTAATGCTCTTCGAGTGCCCTTCCGACTCTATGCCTATGGCGTGTGTGTGTTTACATGGGGGTGTAAGCATACTCTTGCATGCGTATACATAAGTGGGTGTGAACATACCCGTGTGTGTGTGGGCACATGTTATGTATCTGTGGGTGTCGCAATGGGTGGAGGTCTCGAGGCTCAGTGTGCGGGACTGATGTGTGTGACCAGAGTGGTAAATGGAAAGTTGCGGACGTGGTGAAAAAGGGGAGAGAGAGAGAGAGAGCGAGAGTGAGCCGACGAGGGTGGAAGGAGAATTTACGAATGAGCCTCCACCCATGAAGGTCGACCTGGAAACCTTGCATGTCGTTCCACACATTTGTGAGAGATTCAGTGCCTCCGTCTGGCCCAAGGAGGAAGACGTACCCAAGGAGGGAAAGGAGGGTCATCAAAGCCATTAGCTGTGAAACATGTAATAAAAAGCAACTCCCAGTGTTTTCTAACTGGGGAAAATACCGATTTTTTATCACTTAGACATAGTGAGGGCTCTCTGCCCAGCCCTCATTGTCAGCTTCCCACCAGGTTGAAACCAAGGTCGTTACATGCACTTTTCCCCCGCGCCATCACACTCACACCACCACTACACCAGCCGCTGGGTCCCCCCATTTATGGATTTTGAGAATTCAGTACCCTGCAAACATTCAGTCCACGCCACACTCTCTGCCTGCAGAGAAGTAAATTGGATGAGCCCATAGAGTGTCGATGCCTGGCTATAGTGCGCACACATAGAATTCCCTACCTAGTATCCTCACCCTTCTTGAGGGATATGGAGAGGGCAGGAATTATCCCTTTGGACGACCCCACAACGAATTTTGGGCTGACAGTTGAAAATGCTTGCCAGGTGATGACTTGGCGAGTTCTATGCGGGCTGGTGGAGTCAATAATGATGAGGAAGATGAGGACAATTTTGCTCCCATAAACAATTTTTACGAGGAATTTCATTGCTCTCCCCTTAATCAAACCTTTGGTGATTTACCGCCGATGTCAGGGCTGAGAATATTTCCCTGGTGGAGGCTGAATATTTTGCATTACCATCATGATGATAATGATGATGATTATTACCGTTTCCTGAACAGGCCCACAATGGATTGTCTAAACGTGGGTGCTCTTAGGGGGGAAGATGGACTATGGTTGGATCCCTCTTGGATTTCCAGTTCAATAAAACCCACTCGTGAGCCACAGAGAAAATTCCCACGTTCAGTCCTCTCCCTCAACTTCTATTACTTGATCCTCTGACCTTATTTTCCTCCCTCGTCAGTGTTTTCACGTCGTCCCTGCCCTCTTATATTTACGTCCGTTCATCCTACGGTACTGTATGTACACCTCTACTTTCCAAGGCTCAGCCTTATAACTGCCGACAGCATCCGTACTCACCGAACATGGACAGCCTCACGGGCGAACATGCACGGGGAGGGGGGGGGAGTGGGTGGGTGAGTCAGTGAGCGAGTTTCGATTGCACCCAATGGTTCTTTGATATTTCCTCTTGAATTCTCCACGTCCGGTCCCTGTCAATCAAGCCCAGTTAACTCGGCCTCCTCACATTGCTCTCCATTCACTCTGCCATGAACTCGCGGGAGTATACATGATTGTATATAGTCCCACCATCATCCCAAATACGCACAAACACACACTCTCTCTCTCTCACTCACTCACTCACTCACTCACTCACGAACAACACGCATACACTGTTGGTTCCCCCACGTAATCTCCTTTTGGTCGCCCTCCAATATACCCCTACATTTCCTTGGAATTGGAATATAGAGAGCCAAACCGCGAAGGCTTTTTCACCGGATCTCCCATGGCATTTACTCCATTGTAAATGTTTTCACAAGCTTTTCCCTTATTACCTCGAATTACTTGCGGAAGAATAGGGAGCATAACAGCCGCCTCACGCCGGCTCCGACGGGATATTAAACTTTATTCTTTTATTGCCTTGCCGTATGAACAGTACATCCTTGTTCCGCGGAGCATTGAGGAGCAGCCACTTGGTATAGACAGAGTGAACTGGTTTTGAAACTGGGTCATGTCTATATCCGCCTGTTGTGCATAGCTGACGACAAAGTTGCATATGAACATTTGCCTTCAATTATGATCAGGCGGGATAGTCTCCGTACTGTGTATGTGCGTGTCCACACGGTCTCCACCATGTGCTAAGCTATTCCGTAAGTTTATGGGTCCCACATGCATACTTGTCTCTCACAGAGTAGATATTCCTGGACACAAAATGGAACTGCTTGTGTATCGAGCCGAGTTTTGTGCACAGTAAATTGGTTCCAGCCGGTCGGTGTACTGATAATATGTTGATGCGAGCGGATATTCTAGCCCTGTCTCGGATTCTGACTCATGTACTTCCCACTCTCACTACTGATGCACTTCCCACACGCGTCAAACCGAAATAGTAGAAAATCCCCGTACATCGTCCAGACCCCCCATCGCCCTCTCTAGGACCGGCAACTCTGTTCTTAACAGGAGGCTCACCTTGTGTACATGGGGCATCCGACTGGGATTAATAGGGCATGCTCCTGCAATCAAGATTTTGAACACAGCAAAAGGCCGCTCTGCTCTGCAAACCTGTTAAATTCCTCAGTGCAAGCAAGGAAACCGGCTGGAAAATTGTAAATATAGTCGAGATTTTCATTCGATTAAAAAAGTGAACATTTTGAAAAGAGCCAAAGGGCCCCCTTGGGCACAATAAAATCCTTATGGGAAATCCCATGTTAATTTTTCCAAAACTGATTTCGGTGAAAGCTCAAAGTTGAATACTTGCGAAAGTAGGCTTTAGTTGGGTATCATGGTTAGTTTATGCTAGGGGTGGTAACATGCCCCATTAATTCCAGTCCAATCCCCCATGTACTCAAGGTAAGCCTCCCGTTTAGCTCAAACACAGGATCCAACCCGTTTGCAAACATCACCTCACCTCCAACACTGTCTTATACGCCATAGCCCACCACTCCTCAACGATCCCGTTCCCGAACTCCGTGTATGTGACATAAAGAAAACTGACAGTACAAACTTGTGTCATATGTATGTGGAGTATCCCCTACTACATGCTGAGAGCATTACTTTTTCTATCCCACCCCACTCCCGATCCACATAGTAGAGCCATGCGGAAGGAGGAGGAGGAGGGTCAAAGCTTGCTCTTTTCACAATAGCTTTTATCATTCCATAATTTTCGTATGGTTTCCTCCCTTCCGCCGCCAGGATTGTTTAGCGAAGCGGAACGAAGATGGAAAGAAAAGATAAAGAGAGAGAGGGAGGGGGCGGTGGGGTGGGCGAGGAGGGATTTCTTGAGTGGAATTCCGTCAAAGTTGTTGATTGATACTTCTGCTTCGGCCAATGAGTGCATGTGTCTCTGCCGACAGTGTGGGAGGAAGGACTGGGAGGGGGATGAGAAAGGAAAGACGAGAGTGGCAGGAGAGATGATCTATATAGGTGTTCCAGTTAGCTAACTCGTCAGCGCAAATTCTTTTTATGTCCCTGCCTTGTGCATCTTATCTTCTGGGATGACAATAAAGCTTGATAGTAGTCGCCGTAGCCTTGTATCAAAAAAGGCATCCTCCCTTACCCATCCGCATCACGTCCTCCCCGGCTCCGCGCTACACTGCGTTTTAGTCGTGGGAAGACAATATGGAAGGATCCTTGCAAGAGAGTCCCGACGGCATTGTCGCATGTGTTGTGTACAAGGAAAACCAGATGATCCGTCCGTCTCCAGCCCCTGGCTCGGAAGAGGAAGGATGTGAGTGGTGGGGATGCAGATGAGTGGGAGAATATCCTGCATCACTTTGCATCTCCATCATAATACCCGCATGGATATAGATCCCTGCTCAAGTTTTGACAAGGGATTTTTTAACTGATTAATATATTCCTATTGTGGGGTTAGGCAATGGATGAGCCGAAATGAAATTATGACTGTGAAGTGCTTTCATTTTGTACAAGGGACGATCCTGTGCGGACACTTTAATCTTACTTCTCCAACTCTTATTATTATGAGAGAGTAGGATTACATATACTTTTTGGAAGGAATTAGCCGCGAGATCATCCCGGCTACCCTCTTCCCCTTTTACATCTCTCACGCAACTCCATCATTCTCACGAGGAGTGAGCTCAGGTAGGTATATGAGCCCTGACTCGGAGCGATTTGGAAAAGTTTTGACAAGACTTTCTCCCCCCCCTTGTCCTCCGCCGTTTGTCCTTCATTTAATTGAGTGACAGACACGTCTTTTCCCAACATAATTTAGTAGTTCGTGCCCCCCGTGCAAGCGAAACTCCTCCATGTTTGCACATTTTTTATATCTTGTTTCTTTTCCGCCATCACAGGCAGACATCCACATAAACACAGACGCAACTACACGTGCACACTCGCAGAGAACTACGCAGAGTGCTGACTCGAAACTGCGGGAATTATATATCATCGTCTTGTCACAGCGACAGTTACTTCACTATCAAAAACTTGCTTAAATCCACACCACACACTCACAATCACAAACAGTGACACTACTACCCACTACCACCACTGTTTTGAATTTCCAGCCAGGGAGGCTTAACTTTTGAGCATGTGCATAAGTGAGGATGGAGACAAAGAAGGGATGGGGGAGAGAGAGAGAGTGGGGGGGGGAGCTGAGGCAAGATTTATTGAGGGTGGCAGAGAGTGAACTTTTCTGCGGGAGTAGCGGTGGCTGCCATCCTTGTCACCCTTGTTACGACCCAGAACAGGCCTTTGTAATTAAGACAGTCGTGTATGTTTTCAGTGGAGTTGGTGCTAGAAAAGCGGATTTAGAGCTCAGCCTCTTGGTTGCAGTGGTATGCACGTGCGCTTCCGCACATTATGAGGATGTACAACCTTCTTCTGAAGAAGATGGGGAAGGGACGAGTGCGTTGATTAACATTGTTGTTATGACACACACACACATACACACACACACACACACACACACACACACACACATACACACAATCTTGCAGCAAGTGAGATGACTGATCGTGAGAAAAAAATGATTATCACATTATGCTACCGTCCCCCCTCGCCGACCCTCATTCATTCAGCACCATCACTCAGCCGCCCGGCTTCTTCAATTTATGAGGGAGCCGGATATGTGGGAACATACGGATCCACATCTCCATTTGTTATTGTTATGATACTCGTCAAAAATAACAACCTCTTCCTTCATGTATTGAACTTGTTATGTGAGAGGAGGAGGAGGGGAGAGTGAGTGAGAGAGGCGTACCTCCAGCGGTCAGTTCAAAGTGAACTTGATGACAGGCTGTAGAGGGGATGGGAGGCTTTTTTTTTATTGCTGCTCTTCCTTCACCACCACCCCGGCGGGAATCATGCGTGCGTATAATTAATACGATGACGGATGCAGGAGCATCTGCTCGTCCGCCTGTCGGTACCGCACCTTCCAACCTTCACACGTTCCCTCGCACTCATTAAACAATTTACCCTGAGCCAAATAATAATAATAATAATAATAATAATAATAATGTTGGGCTCCGCACGTACTCGTGGAGCCGCGGGGTCAAAACTCGTGCCTACATCCCTGATTATACCACCATCACGTAAGAAACAATGAGGTCCCATGTTGCTCTTCCGTTCTTTACCATGGCATTATGACAGTTCATATGGAGGCAGGCTCGGGCAGGTCCTGCTGGGGAGATGGGCTGTGAGCGGGAGTCTCACAGTGGGAACCACTGGATGGAATCGTACTTTTAATGTGAGGACAAGTAGAGTTTGAGCCCAAATATTATTGGAGGAGCAATTAGAGTGGAACGTTTTACTGCTGGGCGGTCCACAAACTGGAATAGATTGGCACTCCCAGGAGCCCCTTTGGCCCAATATTAGCTCCACCGGACGAAGCTATCATCATGTATACACTCCTGACCTCCGCTCACTCACACTGCTGGGATGAGCAAGGATACAGATAGGGCCGAAGTGTGTTGAGACAGAGCTGGAGGGGATGATGTCAAGTGTGGACAACCTAAGCAAATGTGAGGGGATGATCTTATTATCACACTTAACATTTGAGTCGTGTTCCTCCCAGTTCCTCCGCCGGTCATTCCGCTGACTTGATTTGTGTTGTAGACACTACACATATATAAATGTGTGTGTGTGTGTGTGTGTACATTTCAGTGTCGTCGGACTTGGAACAGTTGTGCTTGGCAATGTCTTTGGATCAAAGCGTGAGTCCAGACACGTTATACCCGAGGAATGCCCTCCATGTGTACATACAAACGGAGGGCAAACCTAGGTTGGGCGGAGACATAATTAGATTGCACAGCTTGACGGCGCCTAATTGGATTCTTTTCACTTGATCTTGGAGCGGGAAAGTTTTTCTCAGAAACTCATGCTACCACCTACCACGTTCCATTACACTTCCATACAGACACAGAAGTGGAGACATCCATGCACACACACAACCATAAAAATATACGCACGCAAACACACCAACACGCACACACAATTACCCACGGCACAGATAGACACACACACACACACACACACACATATGGACAGCATACAGACAGAAAGACACATCCGACACAAATACTCCGATCTAGCTCCGCTCACATTCTCCAACTCTCTTCCCTCATGACCCTCATCTCTCATCTTTACTTTTCTGCTCAATATTGTTTTTATCCGGACGGAAATCCGTTGAGAAAGCTTCGAAGGATTTTCTTCCGCCTCCTCTCTCCTCCCACCGCCTCAGCGACGTCAAAAATGGCCAAGAAGAAATTCTGGGGAAACAAGGATGATGATGATGATGATGATGATGATGATGACGACGAAGATGCTCTGACCCCGCTTGTCCATTTCCATGCTTCCTTCCGCCTCCGTAGTTCTCTTGTCAATTTTCCTCTTCTGTATCCACGCGCTGCGATAACGTATGTGTCCATTGGATAGAACGTGAGAAACCTTCCAGAATGCCAGTGGGGTGGGGAGGGACGACTGTGGAGCCCTGGTTGGTGCTAGCAGCCTTGTTGCTGTTGTTGTTCCTGCTGCTGAGAAGGACCGTGTGGACTTAATACGCATTACATACGGGGAAGGGTCGACAAGCCTATCTCATCCTGAACCAGAGCAGCATGTTTCCACGCGTAAATTTCTCCACTGTTTATTTTTTAACAGAGTTACGTCCGTGTTGAACATGAGCGTTTACCCTAACAAGGTCTTTGAATGGAACCACGGCCGAGTCCACCGCTACCACGTACACCACTGGGCCTACCATGTGTTCGGATTTTGAGGGAGCGAGTCCGAGCTTTTGACAAGATCCCCATGGATCTTGTCAGCAGCTGTTTATACCAGCTTCATCATAGCCCCAGCCTCATCTCAGAGAACAGTACTAGTCCTGACGCAGGGAGTCGTCCTGGGTGCTTTCGTCCCATTGTATACATATGGGAGTGTTTAGAGGAGATGGAAGGGCCCCTCATCGCTACTACTATGTTTATACCCTGCATAATACCATCCGCATCGTGTCGTCACCCCACATGAAGACGCTAAGCATAGCTACAGGACAAGAGTACGTGATTTTTAAACCACGACGATCCCCGCCACCGCCACTTGCCTCAAACACGTTCACCCCCTGCTCCTGTACTATAGGTTCATTTGAGTGGGAGCACGGAGCTTGACTCGAGCACATGTGTCATGTGTGCTTGCGTATGGGGAGGAGTGAAGGGTCGAGGGATTATCTTTTCATTACCACCTCATAATTATGGGAATCATTTAAAAGTTTTTCATTTTCCCTCCTCGTATGTGTGGATCGGTAGTGGTGATATTTTTGGGATATAGTCAAATCCTCCCGCTGAGGTAACTCCACTTCCATAGGCTCCTCCACACTCACAGACTGGGTAGGAAATTTAAATGTGTCGTTTGGATTACGCGCTTTCTAACCCTGTGAGAGTCTCTCCCACTCAAATGCTCAGATCCTCTCGCTCCGTACGTCCCAAGATTGAGCAAGAGTAATGGGGTTTTCTGTTGATTTAAGTCTGCAGAGCGTATTTGCCGGCGTCGACGCCGGTGAGCTCAGGGTGATGAGGACAGCAGCCCCGAGTCATTCCCCTCCTGCAAAGCTGTACTTACTGGGAAGATCGGAAAGCCATTACTGTTCTCTTTGACTTCCACATTTGGCCAGAAATTTACGCATGGAGGCCTCGTAGTGGTGCGGAAAAAATCATAGTCAAATCAAGAAGTGAAATAAGCCATAATTAAAGGATTGGGAAGCCGAGCGTTATTATCATTTGGGCTTTTAAATCCCGACTTTCGGGCTTTTATGTGAAGGGTTGATTTGTTAGTTGAGGGTGGGGAGGGTATGTCTGACGGTGGTGGGATTATTGGGGACCATGAAATTGGCTCATTCTTGCATCTGTCTTCTCCACGTCCATGTTGTTGTCATCTTGAAACGGGGATTATATTCTCGAGTTTTTCCCCTCACTGTGAGAGAGAGAGAGAGAGAGCTCATGTCCTTGATCCAGCACATGGTGGAACGAGGGGGAAGGGATGGGAATTTATGACGGCGATAATGACCCGGATAATTGCCTTGTCCGTGCACACATGTCCAAGTCCATGCCGTGGGTAAAAAAGTAAAAGATTCCCATAGTAACGGCCGCGTCCCGGATCGTATAGTGAGGATGGAGCCCTATGAAGGACGTACCCATGTGTGGGCATGAGAGTAAGTGTGTGGGTGTTTGCGTGTGTGTGTGTGTGTGTTTACGGAGGTGGGAGACAGGCGGCGGGATATTAAGGGGAAGCAACTTCAGTATTACGACACCATAATGTAGGCCAAGCGAGCGTGTGATGAAGTGAGTTGTTGTAAAATTTGATTGGGGCTCCATCCGGCTTTATTTTGACAGTTGAGATGAGGATATTAAATGATCTCCCGCTCTCAGATCTTCCCATCAGCTGCACTTCCATAATCATCATCATCATCATACTCTCATTGAGTCTCATAATTAACTAATCCACTCCACCCTCCCCTTCCCTCCCCCGAGTCATCATACGGCTCAAGAGGGCTGTGTGGATGGGGCATTAGAATAGGAATGGCATGACAATTGTAGTAAAAAGGGACCTTCTCAGAATGTTGGAGGGCTGTCAGGGTCACGACAACAGTGCAAGGATGAGAGTGGAAAGGGGACGGGAAAATAAGTGGCTGTGGAATGTGAGCGTGTAATTAGAGTGTTTGGGATTAGCCTTCCCACTATGCCACTACTGTGCGTGGGTGTGGTAGTCGTGTAGGACTGCGTTCATCATATATACATATGTTCACACAGTAGAGCCTTGTGAGGGAAGGGTCTGTGTGGGTTCCACAGCATTGTGAAGTATGGGGATGAGTGGCCTGATTATGGACCATGTTGTGGGAAAGGAAAGTATATGAGCCCGCGACTCTGCGGCCAACGGGGAACTTGAGCCGGTCTCGGAAGGACACTGCGGCGACATGGGAAAGATCAG